>CAUYUJ010020412.1:0-7500 GCA_963575745.1 Prorocentrum cordatum
CCACTAAGAGCAGGAGTGGTGGGCAGGAGTCCCCTCCCTCATGTCGCTTTCCCCGCGACGCTCGAAGGCCGCTCCCCTGGGGCACAAACGCTCGTACCGAAGGCGCCCCTGCGCAGGGGTGGGCGCCGCGGCGTGAGGCCTTCCCGCCTCTAGAATTAAGTCGAGCCTGTCCCCCTACAGGGGGATTTTCGACGAAAATTAAAAAATACTCCAAACATACTCTAGAATGGTATGAAAAAATACGCAGAAAATAATCCCCAGACTATTTTTTCAACTATTTTTGAATATTCCCCCTGTAGAGGGACAGGCCCGACTCAACTCCAGAAGAAGAATACATGCCATAATCGTTTCAACTCTTGGCGCTCCTCGCGGACTTCTTGGACCTGCGCCGGACACCCCCCCTGGCGCGCGGAGCGCTCCAGGGGCGGCGCCGGAGGCACCGCCGGGGAGGCCCAGCGCGGATCCAAGAAGTCCGCGCGGAACGCCAGAAGCTACTAATTGTGGCGATTTGTTCTTCTTCACGCCTCCCCCGCCGCCCCGCACCGAAGGATCTGCGCCAGCGAGCTCTCGCGCCGCCATGGCCGCCGTGGCCGTCGACGCATGCGCCGCCGGCGCCGCCGCTGCCGCCGCACAGGAAGTAACCCTGGGTAAGAGTGACCTTTGGTGCGCGACTTTTTGGGGGCCGCGGGGGGACTAAACCTGGGCGCGCAAGCAGCTGCGACTGCCTCGCTTTTAGCCGTCAGGGCACCCATCTGTGCCCACACTAAAGGTCGCTCCGGCGAGAGGTCACTCTTACGTCTAGTCGAGTACCGACCTCGGCGTTGGTTCCTGGCGCCGCGGGGATCGTTCCGCCTGGAACGGTCGGCCGTTTCCGAAGCGTCCGCTTGCTCCACGTCGGCGGACTCCGGGCCGCTGACGGCCTGCGCTCGACGCTCGACGCTGACGGCCCAGCTCGACACGACGCGAGCCTGTCGTACCGATTCCGCTGCCCGTCCCTCGCCTCGGGGCCTCGGGGGCCACGTGCGAATCCTGCCCCTCCGCCCCGCGAGTCCTGAGGGGGAAGGTGGGGTTCGCTTCCTCCGTGAGCTCCCGGTTTCCGCCTGGTGTCCTCCCGCGGGCACGTGCGTGGACGCTCCGTGCGCTGGCTGGCGCTGCCAGGCCCCGTCGGCGTGTGCCCTCCCCTGGGCGGTGCGCCTCGTCTGCCGTGGCGGCGCTTCCCGATGCACGCATCGACTGCGCAGCATCGCTTCCTGCCAAACACATGTTCCTCCTCCTCCTCTTGCTCCTCCTGCTCCTCCTCCTCCTCCTGCTCCTCCTCCTCCTCCTCCTCCTGCTCCTCCTCCTCCTCCTCCTCCTCCTCCTCCTCCTCCTCCTTCCTCCCCTCCTCCCCCTCCCCTCCCCCTCCTCACTCCTCCTCCTCACTCCATCCTCCTCCTCCTCCTCCTCCTCCACCTCCACCTGGCTCCGCCTCCACCTCCCGTTATCCTTTCCTTTCCTTCTCCTTTTTATCCTCCACTCCTCCTCCTCCTCCTCCTCCACCTCCTCCTCCTCCTCCCTTTCCTTACCAATCTAACTTACCTTCCCTCCTAATAACCTCCGCACACTAGTATCCTCAATACAGATAAACCTCACCTTCCTATCGTAACAAAAAGAGATATAAATATCATACAATCAGACCGAACTCCGTCAACTCCTCCTCCTCTCCTCCTCCCCCTCCTCCTCCCCCCCCTCCTCCTCCTCCTCCTCCTCCTCCTCCTCCGCCGCCTCCTCCTCAGATGGCCCCAAGAGCGCCCCAAGGTTCCCAAGAGCGCCCCAAGAGCGCCCCAAGAGGGGGCCCCAAGAGGCCCCAAGAGGCCCGCAAGAGGCCTCCAAGAGGTCCCCAAGAGACCCCCAAGAGGCCCCAAGAGGCTCCCAAGATGGCCCAAGGCGGCTCCAAGAGCGAAGAAACGAAAAAACACAAAACATTTTTTTCTGTAGGTTTGGGACCCCCCCTTCTTTAATATATCTCCTCCAAGATGGCTCCCATGAGCGCCCCGAAGGCTCCCAAGAGGGCCCCATGAGCGCCCCAAGAGGGCCCCAAGAGGCCCCGCGAGGCCCCCAAGAGGCCTCCAAGAGGCCCCCAAGAGACCCCCAAGAGGCTCCCCGATATACGCAAGAGGCCCCCGGAACCGCCAAGAGACCCCAAAGACGGCCCAAGAGGTCCCCAAGCTCGCCATTGTCCTCCTCCTCCTCCTCCTCCTCCTCCTCCTCCTCCTCCTCCTCCGCCTCCTCCTCCTCCTCCTCTTGTTTATTCCTCCTCCCTCCTCCCCGTCCCCGTCCCCGTCCCCGTCCTCCTCCTCCTCCTCCTCCTCCTCCTCCTCCTCCATTTCCTTGTTCTCCTTCTCGTCCTCCTCGTCCTCGCAGTCCTCCTCCTCCTCGTCTTCCTCCTCCTCCTCCTCCTCCTCCTCCTCCTCCTCCTCCTCCTCCCCCTCCTGCTCCTGCTCCTCCTCCTCCTCCTGCTCCTCTCCCTCCTCCTACTCCGACGACGACGGCTCCTCCTACAGCCGCCCCCTGTTGTGGCATATGGCGGCTCACCCCGCCCTTTGTTCTTCTGCATGCTCCCCCGCTTCCCTCATAACCTCCACTCCCCTGGGACTCATTTCTGGACGGGCTGGTGGGGATACGCGAAGCGTCTGGAATTCCCTACACCCTCGATGCCCGTCCTTTTTTGTCTTCGATCACATCCCCTTTGGGGGGATTATTTCTCGTTGCGGGGGGCGGCGGGCTTAGACAAGCGGGCAAACCTGAACGGGCGGACAATCCTTCGTGGGCGTAAATGTGCCCGCCATGCGAATTGGCGTGGGCCCTGCAAAAACAGGAGGGGGAGAACGAGGGAGAATGGGATGGGAGGAAGGGAGGGGGGGACGAAGGAAGAGGGAAAACGCCAGGAGAAAAGGAGCGAAGAGGGGGGCGGTTGATTAGAGGCAGAAGGAATAGGGAGAGAGAGAGAGAGAAAACAAATAAACAAACAACATCAAAACATATACGATAGGTATATAAGGAGAGAGAGAGAGAGGAAAGAGAGAGAGAGAGAGAGAGAAAGAGGGGAGAGAGAGAGAGAGAGAGGGGAGAGAGAGAGAGGGGAGAGAGAGAGAGAGAGAGAGAGAAAACGAGAGAGAGAGAGAGAAAAAAAAAAAAAAAAGGAGGGAGGAGGCAGGAGAGGGGAGGGATAATAGGAGGGAGAGGATATTCAGGCGGGATGCCTGACTATGGCGAAAACGCGAATACTAAGTAAATTGTAACGGCGTCCTTGGCGCAGCGTGTTTCCTGAGCGTCGAAAGCGCGATTTCTGAATACATTGCATGGACGTCACAGGCGAGAGCGCAATTCTTGAATAACATGTGAAAGGTTCTCTGGCGGGAGCGGGGGTCTTGATTCAATTGCGAGGAAGTCTTGATTCAATTGCGAAGAAGTCTCAAGCGAGGGCGCCGTTCCTGAGAAAATTGTAAGGAAGTCTCAGATGGGAGCGGGGGTCCTTACTAAATTGCGAAGAAATCACATGCGGGAGCACCGATCCGGAGTAAATTGTGAGGAGTCTCAGGAGCGGGGGTCCTGAGTAAATTTGGAGGACGTCTCAGGCGGGAGCCGTTGTTGTTGTAATCCGGGGGGCCAGGGGCACAGTTGGAGCATCAAGACTTTCCTTGTCAAAAACCAGGGTGCGAGCGTCGAGGGGCACACCTTGATGGAGAAAAACAGCATGCACCAGTGAGGGGGGATCAGCAATAATTATTCTTCATAAAGGAGTTCAACAGCAGCAACGACGACGACGCCGCCGACGACAACAACGACAACAACGGCAACAACGACAACAACGACAACGACAACGACAACGACAACGACAACGACAGCAACAGCAACAGCAACAGCAACAGCAACAGCAACAGCAGCAGCAACAGCAACAGCAATAGGAAACAGGGAACAGGGAACAGGAAACAGCAACAGCAACAGGAAGCAGGAAGCAGGAAACATCAACAGCAACAACACCAACACCAACACCAACACCAACACCAACAACACCAACAGCAGCAGCATCACCAGCAACAACACCAGCAACAACACCAACACCAACAACAGCAGCAACAACAGCAGCAACAACAACAACAGCAACAACAACAATCACTTTACCCGAACGCTCAGTGTTCTCACCAGTGCCAGGGTTTTCATGCGACGCCAGCCAATACCCCCACTTTGTGGGGGGGCAGTGCAAGCTCTACCAAATATCCACACGACTCTTCGCCACCACCCACACCCAGCTTCCCGCCCTATGACGTTCGGACACTTCACTTCGTGGCCTGCGGACGACCGTGGCTACTACACTGGCGTGGAGTACACACCCACAGAAGTTGTTAAGCCTACGTTCGTACACCCACAGAAGTTGTTAAGCCTTGTTAACCCACAGAAGTTGTTAAGCCTTCCACAGAACATCTGTTGCATATGATGCATATGGTACATGATACACATGATACACATGATACGTACTCACAAGATAGTTGATCACATCTTTAGGGCAAATTCCTGAGGGATGTGGGAATACACAAGAGAGAGAGGATATGGTTGTCCCGATGGTTGTCTCGATGGTTGTCCCGATGGTTGTCCTGATGGTTGTGGTTGTCCCGATCGTTGTCCCGATGATTGTCCCGATGGTTGTCCTGATGGTTGTGCTTGTCCCGATCGTTGTCCCGATGACTGTCCCGATGATTGTCCCGATGGTTGTCCCGATGGTTGTTCCGATGGTCCCGATGGTTGTCCCGATGGTTGTGAGCGATGCCGGATCCTCACGCCCCCCGCCGGAGGAGGAGGAGGAGGAGGAGCAGGACAAGGAGGAAAGGAGAGAAGAGAGAGGAGGGGCGGGAACGGCGCTTGCACGCCCACCCACCGTCTTTTCCCCGCCGCGGGTAGAAATTTTGAAAAGTCGTGCAGGTGTTTTTCGGGGACCTACGGTGCGATTCGTGTGATTTTATGATGCGCGGTGCTAAAATTCTTAAGAAGCCCAATGGTTTTTGGAGATTTCGGCGTGCGCGCGCGAAGAAAAAACGAATGTGTCCCGCATGGTATTATTTGACAGGGATGATGGCCCTGGCAGGTGCGCAACCGTTGTCGCAGAAGTTCGAAAAAGTTGCTCGCAAAAGCCCGTTTGACAGAAATGTTTAAAAAGTGTTGGGTTTCCTACGAATCCGCAAGAGCGCGCGGGATGAGATTTTGACATTTTTTTGTTGAAAAACCATTGGTTTTTTGATGTTTTTATGTTAAAATCGCTGCGAACACTAAGGTTTTGGAAGGATTTCGTCTTGCGCGCGCGAATGTCCACTTTACCTTATTTTTTGCAAGGGATTCTTGAAATTTGATTATATTAGAACAAGAAATGTCATTTTCTATTGTTTTTTGCAAGGGAAAGCGGAGTACAACAAAACAACCGGATCCTGTACACACCCTCTTTTCTGAGGCTTCCTCACGAAAATGATGAAAATGTAGCTGCGGCCTAGGCGGCGCAGGGGGGGCGCGCACCAGGGGGCCCAACAATAATTATTCTTTAGAATAAATAATGTTCAACCACAATAACAATCATACCAATCACATCAACCACAGCAGCCACAGCAACCACAACAATAACAACAACAACACCAACAACAACAACACCAATAACACCACCAACACCAACAACAACAACAGCAAACACAACAGCAACAACTACAACAACAACCACACCAACAATAATAGTGACAACAACAACAACACCAACGACACCAACACCAACAACAACAGCATCATCATCAACAGCCACAACCATTTTAAGACTGTTCGCCCTTATCTGCTCGAGTGTCCAATAACGCGTATTTCCCAAACCCTCGATACCCGCCCTCTTCGTCTTCGATCGAACCCTTTTTGGGGGGTATACCTTTCTTCCCTGCAGGCCGGGCCCAGGCAAGCGGCGGGGCGGCCGCGGACCGTCGGCCTGACCAGCGGCAGCGCTGATCGGCGGGGCGGCCGCGGACCGTCGGCCCGACCCCAAAAGGGATGGACAGTGGACCGACCACGAAGACGACGACAACGTCGACGACGATGGCGACGACGACGACGACGACGACGACGGCGACGACGACGAGCGAAAGCGAGAGCGAGAGAGAACCACAGCAGGGCCACGAAGGACACGAAGTAGGCCACGAAGGGCGACAGCGGGGACACGAAGGGAATGCGTATGGGGCCACGAAGAGCGCGAACGAGCGGGGGCCACGAAGGGCAGATAATGCGGGGCCACAGAAGGCAACGATGGAGCCACTGAGAGTAGCAACTGGGCCACGTAGGACAGTGAGGGGGCCACAAACGGCGACAGCGGGGCCACGAAGGGCATGCACATGGGGCCACAACGGGCGCAAACGAGCGGGGGCCGCGAAGGGCATACGTATGTTGTGCCGCGGAGGGCAAGGACGGGGCCACTGAGGGCAGCAACGGGGCCACGCAGGGCAGCGAGGGGGCCACGAAGGGCGACAGCGGGGCCACGAAGGGCATGCATATGGGGCCACCACGGGCGCGAACGAGCGGGGGCCACGAAGGGCATACATATATGGGGCCCGGAAGGGCAGCGATGGGGGCCACGAAGGGCTGCAACGGGGCCACACAGGGGAGCGAGGGGGCCACGAAGGGCTGCAACGGGGCCACGAAGGGCTGCAACGGGGCCACGAAGGGCAGCGAGGGGGCCACGAAGGGCTGCAACGGGGCCACCAAACAAAGCGAGGGGGCCACGAAGGGCTGCAACGGGGCCACGAAGGGCAGCGAGGAGGCCACGAGGGGCTGCAACGGGGCAACGAAACAAAGCGAGGGGGCCACGAAGGGCTGCAACGGGGCCACGAAACAAAGCGAGGGGGCCACGAGGGGCTGCAACGGGGCCAGGAAGGGCAGCGAGATCCCGATTAGTAGGTAATCTGCGAGGTAGTCCTAAGCGTGAGCGCGACTCCTGGGTGCCTGGGTGTCGGGAGCGCGGCGCTTGAGTAAATTGTAAAAAAATTCCAACGCAAGGGCGCTATTCGTCAGCAAATTGCAAGCAAGTCTCCACCGAGAGCGCGACTCCAGAGCGCCGGGAGAGCGATTCCTGCACAAATTGGAAATCCCAAGCGAGAGCGCGAGTCCTGAATATAATGCAAGAAAGTCTCGGGCGGGAGCGGGGGTCCTGGCTAAATTGTACGGAAGTCTCAGGCGGGAGCCGTTATTGTTGTAACCCCGGGGCCAGGGGCACAGTTTGAGCATCAAGACTTTCCTTGCCAAAAAACAGGGTGCGAGCGTCGAGGGGCACACTTTGATTGAATAAAAAACAGCATGCACCGGTGAGGGGGGATCAACAATAATCATTCTTCAGACATGAGACTTCAACACCCATGTAATGGTGTGGCCATGAGTCTGCCGTTGGCTGAAGCCCTACGCGCTGTCCTGGGGGGAGGGACACCCATCTGGAATCGGCGATACACC
>CAUYUJ010020412.1:12500-150000 GCA_963575745.1 Prorocentrum cordatum
TTGCCGCCGGCGTTGCCTTTCCCGTCGCCCTCGTCGCAGTGGGGGTTGAGGTCGTCGCGGCCGTTCCCGTCGTCGCACGTCGTGGTGGTGCTTGAGCGTCGAGTCCTCGTCGTCGTGATCACCTTCGCCGTCGCCGTGGTGGGTTCCGTCGGGGAGGTGGTCGTCGCCGCCGCCCCTGTCGTCGTGGTCGTCGTCATGATCGCCGCAACCTCCGTCGTCTTCGTGGTCGCTTCAATCGACGTCCTCGTCGCAATCGCCGTGGTCATCGTCGTCGTCGATTCAGATGTCCCGTGCCCTGGCCATTCTCATGAGGGGTGGCCTCGTCGTCCTTTTCCCTCATGCCGCCTCCCTCCTCCCTTCTCCCTCCACGATGACACAAAAAGAAAACTTTTATCCTCCCCCCGGATACTAGATGTATTTTCCGCAGCCCATCTCGCAGATTGCTTTCACACACGCGGTTGACCCGATGTTGTATTTCAATTGTGCTTGTTCACGACTGTCGGTCCTTCATATCTTTGCCCCCAATGCAAAATCCGCCAAGTTTCAAGATCCGCTCTGGAACCAGCGTTCAGGATGAGCTCTCGCCCAAACGCGAACCACACTTCAAGATCCGAATCCTTCATCGTCGTTGCCACCCCACTCCGTTCCCCTCCCCAACATTACCCTCCAACTCCTCCGTGTTCCTGTTTCTCCACTTCCCCCTGCTCATCATCAACTTCGTCCACCTGATCCACCCTCTCCTCCCCGTCGTCCAACGTGCACATGCACCTCCTTCTAATTGCGCAGCATATCATGGATACTATTCTGCAACTGCCACTGGAGCACCAGAGTCCTTCTGGGGGCGCCCCACTCGGTGGATAGAACTCAGCGCACGCCTCGTCCTCCAATGTGCAATTGCCCCTTCTTCTGATTGCACAACAACAAAGAGAGAAAGAGAGAGAGAGAGAGAGAAACCGTGCATAGGAAAGCATGGATCAAATTCTGCAACTGCCACTGGGGCACCACAGTCCTCTAGAACACCCCCGTCGGCTGATGGGCTCCAGCGCAGTGGGGACGGATTTGTGGGAAGCATAGGATGTCAGTTAAGCCGCGAAAACAACTATACGAATAATTCTCTCTCTTTCCGTTGCGAAAGCATTTTCAAATGCCTCCAGCATCCCGGCTTATGCACGCGGGGTTGTTCCGACCGAACGCGCTGTCGCCAGACTACGGTGGGCAATGTTGATCACTGCGCGAACAACGGGCTCTCCCCTCCCCTCTCTGCTCTCCTGTCCCCCTCTTCCTTCAACTCCTCCTCATCCCCATTTCTCCTCCGCCTCCCTTGTCATCGGGGGGCGGGTCGTGTTTGTCAACGACATTCGACGGAATATCGGCAGTAAGTATGAGGAAGGATTTTCTCTGAGAGAGCACGCGGTGGCGAGCAACCACGTTGGAAATGCCGGCGAACGGCCAGCAGAGGATGAGCAAGGAAGAAGCAGCCTCGTCGGAATTCGTTTTGTCCCTGCGCGCGGAGGAACGAACGATAGCGATGGCCGGCGTCCATTCGTTACACGTGTGCCCCCCACGTGAATTGTACATCCGAGTGAGTGTTAAGTCGGGCCTGTCCCCCTACAGGAGGATTTTCGACGAACAATTTTAAAAAAAATACCCAAAAAGTAATCAAAACATAATCCAAAAATAGTCTGGGGACTATTTGTTGAGATTTTTTTTTGTATATGTTTACCTTCTTGGGGTATTTGTTAGGTATTTTTTATTTTTCGTCGAAAATCCCCCTGTAGGGGGACACGCCCGACGTAAAGTAAATGGCGTCAAGCTGCTGCCCCATCCCTTAGCTGTTCTGGCGTGGCCCTCCTGGCTCAGCTCCTCTGCTGAAACGCGCGCTCCGTAGATCGGGCAGGCCGTCTGCCCTGCGACCTCCATCTTCCGTTGGGCCTGGCCTATCTCACGGGTGCCGCTGAAAGCTCCGGTATGGTCACGACGACGATTTCCAGCGTTCTCGGGCCCATGCCATCGACGCAAAGAAACGCGTAGTCAGAAGGCTCTCGCTCTGCCGGGGCCGCCCTTGAGGGGTGGGAGGGGAAAGCAACTTGTGAAACGATAGGGTATAGCGATGCCCCGCTTGCTCTGGCGGGGCCTGTCTGGCAATCTGGCAGGGCCTTCCCAGGAGAGGAGGGAGGAGCACGAAAGCTGAGGGGTGAGGGGAGGAAGAGGAGAGAGGAGGGAATGGAGGCAAGGGGAAGAGGCGGGAGGGAAGGAGGAACGGAAGGGGAAGGCCCGGGCCATCTGGGCCGTCTTGGAGCGCTCTGAGGCCTCCCGCTCCCGCTTTGTGGCCCAGCTTGGGCCTGTCCTGGGGTTATGTTGGGCCGTCTGGGGCTCCTCCTGGATTATTTTCGGGTTCCATGGGGCCGTCTTGGGGCTCTTTTGGGTGCCTCTTCGGCGGTCTTGGGGGCGTCTGCGGCCATCTTCGAGGATTGGAAGCTCGAGAACGCGAGAAAGCGAAGCACATCGAACAAACCAATGCATGTCAATGATGAGGGCCTCTTTTGGCTCTCTCGGGGCGTCTCTCGGAGCTCTCTGGAGCACTCTTGGAGCCCTCTTGGGCCTCCCGCTGCCGCTCTGTGGCCCAGCTCGGGCCTGTCCTGGGGCTCTCTTGGGCAGTCTTGGGCTGCTCTTGGGCAGTCTTCAGCCTCTCCTGGGCCGTCTTGGAGCTCTTTTTGGGGGCCTCTTCGGCGGTCTCGGGGCGATCTTGGGGGCGTCTTCGGCCGTGTTCGAGCGTTGGAAGCTCGAGAACGTGAGAAAGCGAAAAACATTCAAAAAGACTGACGGAAATCAAGGATCTGGGCCTCTCGCTCTTTCGGGACGCCTCTCAGAGCTCTCCTGGGGCCTCTTGGAGGGCTCTTGGGCTGTGTATTGGCCGTGTTGGGCCCATCTGGGGCCACGTTGGGGCCATGAAGGCTGTCTTGGAGCGCCTTGGGGCCTCCCGCTCCCGCTCTGGGGCCCAGCTTGGGCCTGTCCTGGGGTTATGTTGGGCCGTCTGGTGCTCCTCCTGGTTTTTTTTCGGGTTCCATGGGGCCGCCTTGGGGCTCTTTTGGGTGCCTCTTCGGCGGTCTTGGGAGCGTCGTCGGCTGTCGTGGAGCGCCAGAAGGTCGAAAACGCGAGACACCGAAAAACATAAAAAACTATGAAAATCAAGGATTTGGGCCTCTTCGGGCTCTTTCGGGACACCTCTCGGAGGTCTCTTGAGGCCTCTCGGAGGCCTCTTGGGCTGCGTATTTCCGATGTCTGGAACGGGCCACGTTGGGGCTAGCTGGCCTGTCTTGGAGGGGCTTGTCGAAGTCCCCCGTGGGCTTCTGGGAGCGTCTTGGAGCTCTCTGGGGCAGTCTGGGGGCTCCACGGCCCCTCCGGGGTGCTCTAGCGGTCTGCGAAACCCCAGTCCTCCCATGCCCCTCCGAGCCCCGGGCCTAGGGCGCCCAGGCCTCGCGCACGGGTCTCTCTCTCTCTCTCTCTCTCTCTCTCTCTCTCTATATATATATGTATACACGCTTGAAAAATACAAAACGAATGCTCAAGAATATAAGAAATACTCAAATAATCGCCCCGAGACTATTTTTTGACTATTTTTGAAGATTCCTCCTGTAGAGGGACAGGCCCGACGCACGCCTCGAGAGGAGGCGCGCGCGCGCGCGAGCAGCGGCGGCGGCTGTGCGCGCGCGTCGCCTGCGGCCGGCGCCCGCCTGCCCCGCCGGCGCGCCGTCGCCGCGCGCCGGGCTGCTGTCCACGCGGACCTCTGCGCGTGCAGCTCCTCCTCCTCCTCCTCCTCCGCCTCCTCCTCCTCCTCCTCCGCCTCCTCCTCCTCCTCCTCCCCTCCTCCCCTCTCCTCCTCCTCCTCCTCCTCCTCCTCCTCTCCTCCTCCTCCTCCTCCTCCTCCTCCTGGGGGAGGGGTGGGCGGGCATGGTCGGGCATCGGTGGCAACACATGGGAGCCCCCCATCCCATCCCTCCTGGAGTCGGCGCGAATCGACGCCAGAGCGACGCTGGCCGACTCCGAATCGGTGCCGTCGCATCGGCTCCCAGGCGCGAGTCGACGCGAGACTCGACGCCGAAGACGGAAAGAAGGGGACATGCCAGGCTCCCATGACCTGTCACCGAGGTATCGAGGGGCGAAGGATCAATCGTGGCATCGGCGCATCGGCGACCTTCCTGAGCGAGGGGGGAAGGGAGGAATAATGACGGCGGCATACAGTCATCGAACTACCATACGAACCTCTGAAAACATAGGAGGTTCTGGAACCGAACCGAACAGGCCGAATTGAACCAGGCCGAACAACACTGGCGTGAACCGGCATGTGTTCCAACACGAACCGAAACAGACCAATCTACTTCTTCCCTTGAATCGAACCGCACCGAACCGGTTTCAAGACTTGACGCCGAACCGGAAAAAACCTGAACTAGGCCGAACAGCACCGACCAGTGCCGCGCCAGGCGCGACTGGACCCTGCAAGACGCACTGCAGGACCACGTGGTCTGGGCCCGGCGTTCTGGACCAAGGGTTGTGGACTGGGGAGTCTGGGCCAGGGGGTCCAGACCGCAGGGTGCAGAATGGGGGCTATGGACCGAGGGGGGTGGTCAGAAACAAACCGTCGTGCCTTTACCAGATCCAAAGAATGGCCGAAAAATCAGGGCCTCTCCTGAGCTCAGAGAGGCTCTTATTTTTGTCAGTGTCTCTGGCCGTATGTTTGAGCGTGCCCTCGGCTGAGAACGCAGAACAGATCCTCCAGAATGAGAGTCAAGAGGTGGGGCCTCGGAGACAAAAAGCATGGCATTTGAGGTCTGGGGGCGGCGCATCCTCCTCCTTCCTCTCCCTGCTCCCTCCCCTCTCATTCTTCCTACCACCTCCTCATTCATCCAAAGTCTTTTTCTCTCTCTCTCTCTCTCCGTTTCCCTCTCTCTCTATTTCTTGTCTCTCTCTCTCTGCCTCCTCTCTTTCGACAACTACATGACTTCAAATCGATCAGAACGCACTAAAGCAGACTGAAGCGTGAACACGGTTCCAGGCCGACCGAACAACACCAAAAGCAACAAGCAGATAATCCGATCGCTGTGTCGATCAATAGGCCAAGGTACTCGCCGTCCTCCGCCTCCTCGCAATTCCGCTTGTCCTGATTATGATTATTATTGTTATTGATATTACAGCTATTAGTACGAATAACATTTCTTACTCTTATGGTTGTAATTGGTTTATGAAAATTATGATGATGATTATGATTATTCTTATTCATATTATGATTATTATTATAAGTATTATGATTAGTATGATGATGATGATCATGATGATGATGATGATGATGACGATGATGATGATGATGATGATGATGATGATAATGATGATGATTAGAATTATTATTATTATTAGTATTACTATTATTCTTATTATTATTATTATCATTACTGTTCGTCGGCCTCACCGTCGTCGGCAGCACCGTCGGCGGCACCGCCGTCGTTGTCGTTGTCGTTGTCGTCGTCGTCGTCGTAGTCGTCGCCGGCGGCGGCGTCGGCGGCGGCGGCATCGCCGGCGTCGGCGGCGTCGGCGCCAGCGCGTCGCGGCGCGGGCGCCCCCGCGCGCGGACGACCCGCACGACGTGCTCGCCATTCGCGCCGGCGGCCTGCGCGTCGGGGGGATCCCGGGCGGGGTGTCCGCCTTCCGGCCCGCGCCCCCTCCTCGGCCTCGCGGTGGGCCTCGCCTAACCTTAAGTCGGGCCTGTCCCCCTACAGGCCGATTTTTGGATGAAAGATGAGGAAATACCCCCAAAATGGCTCCAAACATGCACTACAAATGATCAAACATGGTCAAGAAATGGTCCCCAGACAATTTTTGGACTATTTTTGAGCATTCCCCCTGTAGAGGGACAGGCGCGACTTAAGCCTAACCGAGGGGCCCCCGGGACTTTCAAATAGGACAGACACAAGTCCAAGGATTCCCCATGCGTGATTCCCTATTTTCGGGGTCCCCGTCTCCGCCCCCCGCTTCCCATATTTTCCAAAGGATCGGCGATTAACTCCCCGCTTCCCATATTTTCCAGGGGATCGGCGATTGACTGCGGCTGAGCGTTTTTCCCCTCCGGAGCTCCATGAGGGGGCGGTGCTGCCGCACCCAGGCCAGAAGAGCACCCCTCAGGAGCAAGAGGCCCTCCGTCAGCAAACAAGACAAGCAGAACATCCGAGGGCACCCTACCCGAGAGGCACAATCAAGGGGCCCCGGGACACACAAATAAACATACACACACACAAATAAAAATATCCCCCATATTTTGAAATATTTTCTGGGTTTCTTTCTTCCCCCCCCCACTTCCTATATTTTCCCATTTTTTCTTGGGAATCGCCGATTAATTGTGCCTGTGTTTATTTTCTCCTCCTGAAAAAAAAAGAGCAGAACATCTGAGGGTACCCTACCCAAGAGGCACAAGAACACCAGGGCACCCTCCCCGAACCGACCTCGATCTTACACCTCGGTCCGACTGCAAACTGGGCGGGGGAAGGAAAGGGGCACTTCTCGGGCCCGGACGCCCTCCTTTGGGGCCCCAAAGGGCTCCTTCAGGGCCCCTTAAAGGCCCCCTTTCTGCAGTCCTCGCTGCCACCCCCCCACGCATCGCCCTCCCCCACTACGCGACGCCCAACCCTTGCGCGCGGGCGGGGCCTCCTCGGGGGAGGGGCAGGGCGCCTCATGCAAGGAGGGGGTGGGGTGCGCTTCGGGTTCGAGGTTCTCGCGACTTTCGGAAACCTTCGACGGCTGTCGCCGGCTCTCCAGCTTCGAGAGTCGGGTCGGGCGAAAGGGGGGGATAGCAAAGGAGGGGTTTGAGAATCAGCTCACGTAGCTGCTTTTCCCGGCGTCGCCCGGCGCCGGAAGGCGCCCATGTATCGAGGAATGGGCCCGGCGGCGGGGCCGAAACCAGCTACATGCAGCAGATTTCGTAACCCCCCCTTTCCCCAACCCCCCCTTTCGCCCGACCCGAGAGAGGCGCTCCAGCGGCTGCGCCTCGCCGAGACCGTTCCCGGGGGCCCCCGGCTCGGTCCGAGCGGCCGCCGGAGAGCCGAGCTGTGGCCCGGAGACCACGGGGCAGCGTCGAGAGGCGGGGCCAGGCTCGGGGGGCGCAGGCATGGACCCCCAATACAGTCGGGGCGTTGGCCTAAGGAACCCTAAATGAGGAACGGGGCCCCTTCCTCCCATAAGTTGAGCTTCGATTTCCCATGGAAAACCTCAGGAAAACAGAAGGCAAACTGCAGAACAATCAAGGAACACCGAGCCCCTCCCCAACGAAAAGGGTTCCTTCTTCAGGGCCCCGACTGTAGTCCACTCGTCGCCGACAACGGCCGGATATATGATGGCCCGCCCTGCCCAGGACCGTGGGACCGTGCGGATGTGCTGTCGGGGGCCCATCGCTGCTCTGGCGGTGGTGCATCGCAGAATCCAGGTCGACGCTTCCCCCCTGGAGAGGCACTATGGCGAAGGAGCCAGAGGGGGAAGGACGAAGAAGATAAGGCATTGGAGGAGGAGGAGGGGGAGGAGGAGGAGGAGGAGGAGGTTTGAGACGCTGCTCGGAGAGAGAAATGCCAGTAATGGTGGGAGGAGGAGAGGAAGGAGGAGGAGGTGGAGGAGGAGTGTCCGAGTGTATGACTTGACGGGATCAGTCAGACCCCTTCACCGCAGTGACACGTTTGGAAGAGATGAAGGATGCGGCGCTGGTGGAGGAGGACGGGGAGGCGGGACTGGAGGAGGAATGGAAGTTGGAAGAGAAGGAGGAGGAGGAGGAGGAGGAGGAGGAGGAGGAGGAGGAGGAGGAAGGGTCCTGTCATGTCCGCTCAGGAGGCGTGGTCTGCAGCAAGCGTGCTATGACGGCAATGGGCGAGCGGGAGTTCGTGGAGGAGACAAACGACGCAAAGGAGAAGAGGCACGAGGACGACGACGAACACCCCACTCGCTGGTTGAGGTGGCCCCCTCTACACCGGTTGCGCTGCCGAAGCGTGGCAGGAAGGGGGGAACATGAGCACGAGCAGCCAGGAGGAAGAAGAGGAGGACGAGCAGTATCCACAAGGGCGAAAAGGAAGGCGCTGGCTGACATCGCGTGGAGTACTGACGGCGCCGCACGGCGATCCCCTCAAGGCCAGGCGCCCAAAAGGGGAGTCGGCTGATCGACGTCAGGCAACAAGGTCCTGACGGAAACGGGTCCTGGACGTAGGTCGGGCATGTCCTCCTACAGGCGGACTTTGGAATAAAGAAACATAGTGACAAATTACCAAAATTAGTCACACGAGCACAGAAAAAGAAACAACTGCATTAGCACAAACTTTTGGCGCTCCTCGCGGATTTCTTGGATATGCGCTGGACGCCCCTCCCTGGCGCGCGGAGCGCGCCAGGGGCGGTGCCAGAAGCGCCGCCAGGGAGGGGCCCAGCGCGGATCCGAGAAATCCGCGCGGAGCGCCACAAGTTTATGTTTATGGCGTGTTTTCTGCTCCGAAGCAAAAGAGTACAACACATCGTCCCCAGACTTTGTTTTACCATTCTTGAATATTCCTGCTGTACGAGGGACATGGCAGGACTCACTCCTGGACCCTGCGCCTGGGCTTTCCTCCGGGGCCAGGGTTCCGCATCCAGAGAGCGGCCTCCTCTGACGGCCCCCCCAAGGCTCGTGGAGAGCCCCCCTCAGAGCCGCAAGGCCGAGGAATACCTCAAGAACCATTGTCCTTCGTGGGCGACGATCAATGGAGAGGAGAGATATTCCCAAACACATTCCAGCTGCCCAAATAATATGTGAAGCATGTTCTGAACATGTTAAAAGCATGTGCTTAACATGATTTTGTTATTGCTTCAGAGCTTTTGAACACTTTCTAACTCAGTGATAGGGTTGTTCGGATGCCCATTGTCCTGGCATCCACAACGTTTTCATTCGTGGCGGCGAAAAGTTCATGAGGACGCAGGATGGGAGGACAAACGGCGAAAACGACGACGACGACGACGAGGCGGCCGACGTCGCCGACGCCGATACCGACACCGACGCCGACGCCGATGCCGACGCCGACCCCAACGCCGATTCCGACGCCGTCGCCGAGGCCAACACCGACGCCGAAGCCGACGACAAGACGACGACGACAAAAACGACGACGACGACAAAAACGACGACGACCATGACGACGACGACAATTACGACGACGACAAAACGACGACGTCGAAACCGACGAGAACGACAACGGTCGCGGGCCGGCGAACGGCGGCGGCGCGGGGCCGAGGGCGGCGGCGCGACCTCCTCGTCGCCCCGCCGGAGACCGAAGGACCTGCCGTGGGGGGGGGGCGAAGTCATCGCGCCCCTCCTCCTCCCCCGCTCCATTCCTTTTCCTTATATTGGAGGCCTGGGAATGGGCACCAACACCAACACAGGGGGTTGCCTCCACAAGGGGAAGTTTATCCTAGATTTCTGTGTTGGTGGTAATGGTTCGGTCACCTTGGAAGCCAGAATATTACCACCATCACCGAGATCGGGATCCTCTTCCGTCGATGGAGGCACACCGCCGATATTGGTGTTGGTGTCAACCTCTAGGCCTGCGATTATACATGTTTTTCAATTTGTACCTCCCCACGCGGCAGATGTCGATGACAATGAGCAACGCCGGCGATGATGCCAACGAAAGCAGCACTCTCGAAGAGCGACGACGTTGCCACGACCCACGAGGCGAAACGAAAAACCACACGATCAATCCAGGGCCTGCTCCCTCTCGATCCGTGTGGCGCTCCTCTCCAACAGCTCGGGTGTCAGGCCAACAAAAGTGCGGCCGACTCCGCCAGGCTCCAGCGCTCCGCGATCCAAGGACTCACGGCCCCCCATACCCGGCGACGCGGACGGCGACGACCCCCACTCACCCCGCCAACGAAGGAGGGAGGAAGGCGCCAAGACGAGAGCCCAAGGCGCCCTCGAGGTCAACAGGGGAGGCAGGGCGGGGCCTCCCGAGGGCCCACCCACTGCCCCGAGGGGCCCGCGATGGGAGGAGGCCCCGACTTGCCCCTGTTCCGCTGCCGACCACGGGCGACCGTCGAAGGGCCACGAGGGCAGATCCGCCCTAAACCCCCGACGCCTGCCGAGCTGCATCCCCCACGCGAAGTGCCGAACCGCGTCGTACCACCGCCGCGGGGAGGCAGGCCGTCGGGGCCGTCGACGCTGGCTTTCGAGAGCGCACGCCCCGCCAGAGAAACAGACGCAAGGAACTCCCCGGGGCCACATGGGACCGCGGAACGACGGACGCCCCCAGCAGCCGACGGGAGGCGCAGCTGCGGTCCAGGACCCTGTGGAGCCGAAGCGAAAGCCTGGGAACTCCTCAGCACCGCAGATCTTCATGTCCGCCATGAGAGCGTCCAGCTCTCCAGCTCACCTACCCGCTCGCCGGGCGATCATGCTGAAAGCCTTGCCGGCTCTGAGGGCCTGCGCCGTTGAAGGGTGGCACTGCGCTCCGAGCTTGACGAGGTGACCGACGTGATCGGACCCCAGCTTGCGTACATGGCTGCTCCTCCCCTGGGGCGACGCTGGTCCACGACGCGTGGGCCTTGACTATGACCGAGGGGGAGGCGAGGTCGTCGAACGCATGAAGAAGTCTAGACCACAAGTGCGCCCTGGGGCAGGAGCTGCGTTGCGCAAGTGCTGGGCCCTGCATTTGCAGGCCACGGTGGCCTTGCAGTCGATGGGATATGTCGCTCCAAACGCTTGGACACAGCCTCTAGCTGATGCCATTTATACATATATATATACATATATATAAACATATGTATGTATATGTGCGTGTGGCACAATCTCCTCTATCGCGAATCGATTGCACAGGCGCAATCTCAAGGGGATCAGCGCCATAGCAGCCCGCAGCGCAGTTGCCAGCGTCGCCCACTTGGGTCAGCCCCCCCCCGCTATCGAAAGGAGGGGCGCGGCTGGTTTGGAGGCTATCTCGTTTGAGAAGACGTTCGCAAAGCTGGCCGACGTCAGGGCGATTGGCCCAGTGAGTGCCAGCTCTCGATTGGAGCAAGGGAGAGAAGCCAGCTCAGGGACGAGAGGGGAGATCCCAGCGGCAAACTTTTCAAGATCTTGGCCCCCGCGCTCAGCATAGCCGGCCGCTCTGAATTGCTCGCCGCTGCGTGCCGACTGGCGGTCGGCCCTCCAGGCGCCGCGCCTGCAACGTCCGTGGAAACGAATGCTGGGGGCCGCCATGCACTAACGACGCAGCGGCGACGACGCGCGCGACTGGCGGCACTGGCGCTCCTGCGCCCAGTAGCAGATGAGGCTCAGGCCTTCAGCGCGCGAGCGTCAGACAGGGCAGCAGCGGTCCTCTGGACGAAGATGCCCACCTGGCGCGGAGCAAGACCGAACAAGTCCAACTCTCGCCCATCGCCCAGCAGAAAGGATCGCGCATTGAGAGCCCGCCATCCGATCTCGCGAAGCGACATGACATAGACATGCGCGGGGGATCGCGCCCACTGCCGCGAAACACTGCGATGTGTCAAGCTCTTCGAAAGCTCCAGACAGGGCTTGCTGGAGGATGTCCAGACTGGACCTCCCTCGCCAAATCGCCTGGGCCCAAAACTTAACGACCTGCCTGCGGCAGGCCGCCAGAGGGTCGATTTGTTGGTCCGCCAGGGAGGAGAGCAGGCGAAGCCCCGGAAAGGCCGTGCTCTTGTCTTCGTGGAGCGAACGGACAGCAGAGACACGGATATCATGGGTCTGCCTACTCGTGAGCCCCGTGGCCGCCGCGCCCCGCAGCGCACAAGCTTGTGGTCCTGCACGTCGCATGGCATGGGCCCGCCCACCCGCTTGTCGAAGCTGCCGAAGCCTTCAACTTCTCCTGGCATCTTTCCGAAAACGCCCAGACGTCGCCCTGGCCCTGCGAGCCCTGGAACGCGCGGCATCCGACCCCAAACTGTCGGTGACAAGATCGAGACGAGCATATCCAATAGCTAGCTCCCATCCAACTTCCCCGGGCCCCTTGGCCACTATGGAAGCACCCCACAAATATTGCGCATGCACATCGTCGAAATCACTTCGCCCGTAGACGCGCGGGCGACGGCCGCGAATGCTTACAAGGAGTCGGTAGAGAAACATGTTCGAAAAAAGCTCGCTGCTAGGCTGCATCCAGCCAGGATCGCGCCGCGGGCGTCCAACGGGCCGCTGACCGACGTCTGAAAACTCATGGCTCGAAGGCCTGCGTCATGCTTGCACGCTGCGGGTGCCAACATGGTCGGCAACTGCGCGGCGATCGCCTCGCGCGCAAGCGCCCTGCGAGCTACCCTTTCGTAGACTTTTACTAGATCTGCGAAGAGGGTGGCCGCCTCGAGGTGGGCGTTGCGCCCCCAGCCTGCTCGCTCGCGCGTTTTGCTCTTGATGCCCCAGAAGCTCGAGGGGTCCGCGCCCGCCCCCAGTCTCTAGCGAGGCCCTGTCGAAGCCGAGCCCACACCCGAAGGGAAACTGCACATTGTAGCGATCGTCGAACACCTGGGCCGTCTAGCTCACGCGTGAAAACGAAGATCGTCGGCCAGTGCCCTGGCAGGCCAGGCCGCTGCTTTCGCGTAAGCAGGATGCCGATCAGCCGCGAACAAACTGATCTCCTAGCAGTAGCCAACATCGCGGGTTGACTCCATCAACTCCTAGCCCCACGTCGCGACTAAACTGCTTTAGGGTGTGCTTTAGCTGGTCAAGGCTGGGCGGGGGGGGGTGGGGCTGGGGCCGCCGCTGCAGCCTGGGCCGAGGTGATTTCGCTTTTGGCGTCGCGCCAGTAGGGGGGCCACTCATCCATGAGGTGTTTCACCGCGGAGTCGCCCTGCAGGGGCAAGCCTTCGAGGCCCGTAAGTTGGGGGATTAGATGGGGAGTTCTCGATGTACTCGTGGGCCTCCTGAGCTCCCCCCACCGCGGCTTGTCTTGCCCGCCCCAGCCAGTTTGGCCACCTAGCTGTCGCTTGTACCTCGTGGGCCCGCTCGGCGATGCTGTCGATGCTTGCCAGGGCCTGGCGGAAGCTCTCGCCGCCCTCCGGAAGCTCCTGGCAGTGGGGGATCTGTGCCTCCCACTTGCGCCAGGTCGGGCCCCGAAGTCTTCTCGCCGGTGCCGGCAAGGACTCTGAAGTACCTCTCGAGCGCTCGCCAGAACAATGGGGCCATGGGGTGCTTCCAGAGGCCCGCAATCTTGCGCATCAGGGCCTGGAGGGTCCGCCAAGCACCCGATTTGGAGCTGGTGCCTGCAGACCACTTTCTCTGCGGGGGCGTCTGCAACTGAATTCGCTTACGCTGGAGCCCTTGGGCCCGACCGCGGTAAGGCTCATCTAGTCCACCGACTAGATCGACCTGGAAGCGCAGCTCGTCGTCCGCTCGCGTCAGCCACTCCGCCGGGTTGGCTTCCGTCGGCGCCTGGCCCGCGGTCCGCGTTCAGAGGTGCTCGTTGGGGGGCGTTGGGGCAGCCCGTCTGGGCCTGGGTCGGAAATAATTTCCACGCGACCCTGGCCGAAACCGGCGCGCGGAGGCTGAACCCGCGGGCGGTGATCTGCACCGGCGAGCGCGGTCCACATGGGGCAGCATGCAAGGCAGAAGCATCAGCGACGCCGTTGGCCACGCCGCGCGAGACCACAAAAAAGCCAGGACGTCGGCTTGTGCCGGCACCTGATGAAATCGTCGCGCTCGATGGCGCGGCAATGCTGGCACCTGACATCTGGCTCCACGTGAGGGGCTCCTTGTTGTCAGTCTGCGTGTTGAAGTCTCCGCCCAAGATCCCGGGTTTGCGAGCCCCTTGGAGGTGCGTGACGAAGTCCTGCAGGAGCTCAGGGTTGGGCACAGAGCAATCCTCATGTGACCGTAGATCGGAGGCCAGAGGATCCGAGTGGGCACGATTGCGCCCAGATGCATGGCCCCCCGGCCTGCCGCCGAAATACGGAGCTCCATCTGCTCGCGAGGGATATGTTTGCTGCTGACGTGTTTGACGATCCCCGCCATAGCGCCCCCACTCGTTGCCGGGCCATGCTCCCCCGCGCGGTTGGCCTCCGAGAAGCTCGCCCTGAAACCGCGCAGGAGGGCCCGCTTGGAGGCCTTCTCGATGGCAGCCCTCTCGAGCCGCGTTTCCTGGGCACCCCGGGCGCGGGCCGCAGCGGCCCCCTGGGCCGCCTGCCACTCGCGAGCGTCCTAGAAGCTGCTCCAGGTGTTGGGGTTGACCGAGATGAAACACAAGTCTGCGCGTGGCGCCCTAATGCTGGCGGGGGCGCCCTCACCTGCACTCTCTCCTGGCCGGCCTCGGCTGGCCTCAGGAGCAGCTCGGGGCGGCGCCGGCGCGCCGGCGCGCCCCGGGCCGCCCTGCGACCTCGAGCGCGACGCCGATGTCGATCTCCTGGCTCCGGGCGGGCCCGCGCTGGCAGGGGGTGCCGAGGCGGCCCTCGCAGTCGAGGGGAAGGAGGCGCTCTTGGGCTCGAGGCTGATGCTCAGCGACGTAACCACTGCGCTGCTTCTGCCCGGTCGTCTACGCGCCTGCGCACCTCCTCTTCGATGTCGCCTGGCCTCGCCTGGCACTGCGGCTCGGCGAACATCCTGGCGCGCGCGGCCCTGGCTCGCGTCCGATCCCGAAAGGCTCGACGGCAGTCGTCGAATGCCATCGCCATCCTGGCGGCCAGAAGATCCTCGCGACGATATGCATCCGCTGCTGCTCCGACCATCTTGCTGACATGAGGCTTCGCCAGTCGTCGGGGTGCGCAGGGCGCGCAGTACTCGTGCCAGTCTCGTCGCCCCCTCCACGTCGCCATGACGCATGGGGGCCAGGTGCCTTCCAAGCGGCTGCTGTGCTGCGAAATTGACGAGGGGGTGGCCCTGCATGGTGTAGGTCGGCCGGGGCTGCGAAGGGCAGCGCCATCTATGGCGCCGCCTTCCTCGGGGCCTTGCCCGAGCAACGCTGCGACTTTGAGCCCGGGGGGCCGCCCCCAGGGCTTGGCGAATCCCGGCGAGGTGTGCGACGTGAACCCAGACGCGGCACTGGGATTTGCGTCTTATACGCCATGCGGGTTTGAGCAACCTTGGCGCGTTGGACCTGGCCCAGCGAAGGCGACCGCTTGGCAGGCCCCTTCGCCCCGCGCCAAGACCTCTCGGAACCGTCTCTTTCAGCGCCATGTGGCGACTTCGAACCTCTCGAGAGGCCATCCCCTGGATCTGGCGCTCTGTCACCTCGTAGTTCGGCCACGTGCGTTCTAACGCCTCGCGCGCTAACGCCAAGCTTCCTGACCCAGACCAGGGCGTCGTCGAAATAGACGTGGAAGTGGCCCCCGCAAGTGCTTTCTGGGTCGCGGCCCGCGCCCCGGCACTCCTCGCCGCGGCTATCGTCGAAGGACAGGTGCTATGTGATCCACTCTTGGACATCGCCCCTGTCCTGGTCCACATTGCCGAGGACGCTGCGATCGTCGATAGATGTCCTCTTGGGCATTGCCCCTGTCCTGGTCCACGTAGCTGTGGGCGCTGGAATCCTCGATGTCTCTGTCGTCGGAGCCCAGCAGGTCACCCTCGCAGACCTGGGCCCAAAGGATGTCGGCGAAGCCAACTCGCCCGCGACAAGGCGGCCCGACTGGGGGCGCTGGCCCCGAGCGCTCTGGGTCGGCAATCCAGTCGCATAGTCGCCGGGGGTCAGCTTGTTGAAGGCCGAGGGCAACTCAAAGCTGGGCTCGCGTAAGAGCCGTCAGCAAGACGAGGTAGCGCCATTGCCGTCTCTCCCCTCGATGCCGAGCCATGGTGCACATTTCCGCTGCTAGCTGGTTCGGCAGCTTGCCACGCGCTCCAAGGACCCATTCGAAGCGTGGATGGCTGAGCTCATTTGCGAGGAAGCTGGTGCGCCACTCAAACAACCCGAGCCGATCCTCATCCATCTGGCCCTCTTTGGGATCATGCATCCAACGAGTTGCCCTTCGCGAGACCGTTCTCTCCAGCGCAGGAGCAGGACTGACACGTGCCCGCCGCATGGGTGCGGCAAGCTGGTCAAGACGGTCTCCTGGCCAGCATTCGGGTCCTTCCTGGGGCTGGCCATGTTGCTCGACGTCTCCTCGTGGCGATCGTCTCGCATGTAGCCTGCGCCCTCGGCCTCGCTGCCACTGAGACCGTAGTTGCCATTGGGATCCAGCGTGTGGTCGTCGCAACTGCTGTCATTGTGTGATGGTTGCTCGTATGGCTGTCCGCAGTCTTTCATGACAGACGGCCTCCACGTAGCTTCGGCCCAATCATCTAAGTGACCAATGTCGTAGTGGCCTGCGTATACCTGCCACTGCCCATTGTTGCCGCAGCCGCCCTCACCAGCACATGTACTCCACGGAACCCATCAAACCTGAGAGGGAGAGCTGGTCGTTGTAAAAGGTCGTTTTGGCGCCGCTTCGCCTGCTACCCTTGCTACTGGGATGGCTTGGCGGCCGTAGAGGGGCTCGAGCCGCGGAGCTTGGCGCTGGCGGCGTCGACCATAGCAGGGGATGTGCCACCATCTGATGCCTCGCTGGCATTGGCTGCTGGGTCGTGGCGCTGGCTCGGTGGTGCTGTCGGAAGAAATGGTTTCGGAATGCTCGAGCAAGGCGTTTTGGAAGGCGCAACCGTGCTAGCCGCGGATCCTGCCGTAATTAGTGGGCATCGTGGCTGACCTCGTCGCTGCTTCCTTTGGCTTGGCGTTCTCCTTGTCCTGGGGTTTGGCATCTCCACCGCCTGTTTCATGGCCAGCTGGCTCCTGGGTCCTACTGCGTTTGGCTTTGAGGCGCCCCCCCCCACCCCCCTCACACCACCCCTTCCCTTCTCCACTCCCTCCAGTCTCCTCCTCCTCCTCCCCCCTCCCTCCTCACCTTCCCTCCCCCCTTCCAATCCTTCTCAAGCACAGGTGGGCGGGGCGCGTGGTACCATCTTTTGGCTCCTACTCGCTCGCGCTAGCCCAGCTTCCCGCCTTCTCGTCGGCGCTTGGGGGACATCAGGGACTCTGGACCGTGTTGGGAGTCGTTTGCTCACATCGGTATCGTCCAGCCTCTCCTGGCGACGAAGGGGCGCGAATTCGCGATTTCAAATCTTCTTATTCCGGGCTGTGGCGCAGGCCAAACAAGCTGGTGGGTACCACTACGGGTTTCGCGTGGTGTCGCTCCTCCAGTTCGGGCTGCATGCGGCGTGGCTTTGGAATGTTTCAGTTTGGGCTCATTTCGTCAGCTATCGTTTGGGCATCTCCCAGCTCCGCCAGGGGAGGGTATGTCTTTCGGTTTCTGGTGTTGGGGCCTCCATTTCTCGTGCATCAAGCGTGAGCCAGACATCATCAGCTATAACGCTGGGATCTCCCATCTCCGCCAGGGGAGGGTATTTCAGGTGCTTTTGGTGGTTACGGTTCGCTGTCTTCGTGCAGTGTTTCAAGTTGGTGCAGAAGGCTCGGCTGGAAGGAATGAACAGTTTGGGTGGTAATTTTGGCTGCGTTGCTGTCTTGCGAGGCTGCCTGCGGAGGAGGCGATCTTTATGATATACGTGAGAGGTAGCCCGTTGACCTGCGGAGAGGGCCGAATCGAGCCAAGCCCGTTTCAGTTTAGCGTGGTATGCTTCGTTTGTTGAGGTGCCATTCGAATTTGGACGGATTCGCTATGTGACAACGCTTTGCGTTCCATAGGCTTCGTTGTCGGGTTCTTCATGTACCTTCTGCTGAGGTTCTTGTACTGGATCGTCTCGTTCGCGGGTTTGCTCGGGGGGTGGCCTTAGCGTAGTTGCCTTGTAAATATATCACTACGTGATGGCGGAAATCCTGGAAATCCCCCTTCCAATCCTTCCTTGTGAAAAACTTCACCCCGTCGCGCCCCGAAGCCAGTCGAACTCTGGATGTATCAGCGCTGACACACAGTCACTGCAAATTCATACAAACAACTCCACCATAGACGACGCTGCCTGACACCACACTAGCACACATCATAACGTACGCGGATATTAGACAAGTCAACCAGCGAGGAGGGAGACTCCGTCCTCCTGACTCGTGCGGTGCCATGACACTGCCTGGTGAAAAGGCGGTGCGTATGCCAACCTCGCGCGTGGCGGGTGGCAGTCCTGCAGCATTTGTTTATAATACGTAACTCCTTAAGAAGGTAATTTACTGTTTTCAACAAAACGTAACGCGTAACTCTATACGCAACTCCTTTTAGATAGCTCACAAAAACCCCTCCCTGTCGCGCAACGAGGCCCTTCGAGAGGGCGGGCCGGGCGTTGCGCCGGAGACCGCCGCATCATCTGTGACCCTGAAGCGGAACACGATGGCAGCACATTCACGCATGGAAGGCTGGTCGCTTCCAACATGTGGTGCTCGTCTCATTGCCGCGCACATTCGTTGAACAGTTTGCAAGAGTTTCGCGGATCGAGAGCGGGTGGCTGTCAAAATGTGGCTCTTGCATCCGCGCCGTGCACACTCGTCCTACACATATGCGAAAGCGTCACGGATTGAGGACAGGTCCTTTTCAAACAAATGGCTCTCGCCTCAGCGCCGCGGTCATTCTTTTAAACACATGCGGAAGTTTCACGGATTTAGGGCGGGTCGTTGTCAACAAGGGGTTTCGGTCTCACAGTCAACCCGTATCGTAAGGACGCACGAAAAGGATGCAAGGGCCTTGAGAAGGCATTTTCGAAGCTTTTCGAGCGGGGCGCGGTCAACGAAAGTGGCCAAGGATAGACCGAGGACACAAGGATGCAAGGATCCCCTTGAGAAGGGTGCCCATCCTTATGCAACGGGTTGACTGTAGAGCCGCGCGCATTTTTCTGGATTTGCAAGAGCTTCACGGATGCAGGGCGGCTCCCTTTCAAAATGGGGCTCTCGCCTTTGCACCGCGCATACTCGTTGAACAAATTGCAAGAATTTCACGGGTGAATGGCGGCTCCATTTGAAAGGTGGCCCTCACCTTAGTACCGCTCACATTCGATGTAACACATTGCAAGAGTTTCGCGGATTGAGGGCGGGTCGTTTTCAATATGTGGCTCTCGCCTTGGCGCCACGCACATTTCTTCTAGAAAGTTGCTGCAAGGGTTTCACGGGTTGAGGGCGGGCCGTTTTGAACATGTGGCTCTCGCCTTGACGCCGCGTACATTCAGTTTAAACATGTTGCAAGGATGCCACTGGTTCTTATGGTCAACGTACCATATATAGTTTGGAACGATTCAGGATTGCCAGGGCGCAACAACAACGTTGATTCGCGGTGTGCAAGTCGCAGGAAATGCGTTCTGACACGATTCAGGATCGCAGACAGTCGCAATCATATTAACATGTGGGGTTGAAATCCTGGGCATGGCGTTTTGGCACGCTACAGGGTGTTCACACGGTTGACCCCCAACTGGGCAACTCCATCATTGAAAATGACCCCGTGTAGAGGTCTATGAAAAAGGGTTCTTGCAGGGAGGGTGCAATTCAACATCGTTGACGAGTCGTGAATTACACTGGTTCTCGTCCTTATCCTCCTCTTCCTCCTCCCATTCCTCCTACCTCAGGCCCGTCTCCCTTCTGAATGGATTCACTCCGCTCCCTCTCCCCGCCTTCCTCCTCCACACCACCAATCCTTGAAATCCTTTTCTGCTTTCTCCTTCTCTCGTCGGGTCCTTCCAAATGCTGTCCTCCCTCCGCCTTCCTCCTCCCCCGCCCTACCGCCTCCGCATCTTTCTCCTCGTCTCCCCCCTCCCGCCATGGTTCCTCCTCAACCTCCTCCTCCGCATGGTCATCGACTGTCGCTCTCTGGCGGCCTGCGATTGACACGGTCTTCATCCTCTTTCGCTGACCTTCCTTGAATCGTTCTCCCCCTCCTCTCTGTCGCCGTCGTGCCCCTCCTCGATCCTTGATCTCCGTCGCTCCATCTCTGCCTCAGAAGGCCTCTGGGGACCCTCGGGGGCATCCCGCGAACTCCGGAGCTGCTGCTGGCTAGCCCGAGAGACAAGCCAAGGGAGGAGGAGGAGGAGGAGGAGGAGGAGGAGGAGGAGGAGGAACAACAACATCCCGCCCGCCTGCGAGGTGGCTCAGTCGCGCGCGGGCAAGAACATGCGGAATCGAGGCACGGGGCCCACAGAGAAACGGGTCCTCGACAAGGCGCGTCGGGGCGCGCGCGTCGGGGCGCCGCTCTTAGAGGCCTGCTAGATGGGGTCCGAGTAGATGGGGTCGGAGGATCTCGCCGCATCGCCGATACATCGGCGATGCATCGCCGGTGCATCGGCGATGCATCGGCCATGCACTGGCGACGTCGGCGATGATGGGGCGCGATCTTCCGACCCCATCTACTCGGACCCCATCTAGGGAGCTCGGAGCCTCTGGGCTGGCGGGCCTCCGGGAGCACGGGACGGAAGAAAGTGGAGGAGGAGGATAAAAAGGGCGTCCGAAGGAGAGCAGAGAGGAAGTAGCAGGGTCAAGAACGTGCGCCTCCGCTCCGCCGCGGCCGGCAGCAAGCAGACTTCGGCGCCGGACTCTCCCGGCTCGGGAGCATTTGAGCGACGATCAAAGACGGGTCTCACGCGAAATTAAATAGCGACCTTGCGCGGCTGTTTACGCGGGCCGCCAGCGGCAAGCCACAATGGAGACGAGGGCACTTACGCGCGACCTTTCGCGGGCAGCAGCTTGCGCGCGAATGTCGGCGAAGACGATCCCGTTCTTGTTGCGTCGCTTACTTCTCCTCTGGAGGTCAGCAACAAAAAAAACACACTTGCGAGCATCTGCGTCTGTCTCACGGAGGGACGCCAGCAGCAGCAGGGCTGCAGAAGTCGCAGGCTCGGCCGGTCAGCCCGCTGCCCACGAGGGAGTGGCGTGCCTCCAGGAGGCAGAGACGACGCAGAGCTCCAAATTGCCTTCGCAGACTCTGGGCTAAGCAGCCGGCACCCCAGGCAGCGCCGATCACTAGACGAGACGTAAGAGTAGGTCGGGCATTCCCCCTACGGGCAGTTTTTTTTGTTTGTAAGGAAAATAAGAAATAGCCGAAGAAGTATTCAAACATGGTCAACAAATAATAGAAACGTGGTCCCCTGATTGTGTTTTGATCATTGTTGAATATTATCCCTGTAGAGGGACATGCCTGACTTAGACGTAAGCTGGCCGCGGCCGCTCGCTAGCGGGAGAGCTTGGGGTGACCCAAAAAGGGGCCCAGCTGAAACGGGGGGGTGCAATGCAATAGCTTTGAGGCAATTGTACTGCAAATGTGTTGCGCCGGACGAGTGTATTGCATCGTATTGCAAGTAATGTCATGCACGCGAACAACCAGCAATACATCTGCGCCCCACTCAGAATGCATTGCACGCCCCAGATGTATTGCAACCCCACAAGCCTATTTTCCACCAAATCTATCGCACCACCCCCCTGTCGCTGGACCGATGCTCCGGAACGAAGGGTCCGGCGTATGCCCACCGAGGCACTGCGTCTGCACGCGTGTCTTGCTGCATGAGGTCAAGTAAATCCTCAGCATGTTATTTTCTGCCAATGCTGAAGGGGCCCTGGGACACACAAATAACCGGATTCCCAATATTTCCCCATATGTTCTAGGTTTTTGTCTTTCCCCCCACTTCCCATCTTTCCCTACATTTTCCTGGGGGATCGACGATTCATTGTGTCTGTGTGTTTCTTCCCCTCCTGACTCTTGCCTGCCTGCCTGCCTGCCTGCCTCGCCGCTGGACCCCCTCTTGGGTCGACCCGAAGAGCGGGGCCCCGGCGGCGCCCCGGCTCGGGCGGCCGCCACGCGGCCCGCGGGCCTCGCGGCCGGCCGCAGGGTCCGCTCCCCGCGCCGGCCAGGGCGCGGCGGCGGGGCCCGCTGCAGGCAGCCGGAGAGAAGCGTGCCATCGCTTGGGCCAGTGTTCCACCACCGCTGCCATAGGCTCCTCCTCCTCCTCCTCCTCCTCCTCCTCCCTCCTCCTCCTCCTCCTCCCCTCCTCCTCCTCCTCCTCCTCCCTCCTCCTCCTCCTCCTCCTCCTCCTCCTCCTCCTCCTCCTACTTATGGCAGCACGATGACTGCAGGGGGGGGGGCGTGGGCTCAGGGGGCAACGCCTCGAGCCCCAACCACCCATCGTCGCGATAGGGGAGAAGGGAGGATGGTGAGGTCCTCCTCCTCCTCCGCCTCCTCCTCCTCCCTCTACTACCTGAGGTAGTGGTGGTGGAACATCGGCCCATCATCATCGGTTGAAGGCAATGTGACGCGCGCCAGACCAACCGCACCTGAGCGGTTCCAGTGCTCAAGGAACGAAGGCCGACTGTCAACCAGGCCACGCACCAGTGCGTATCACATGGCGCCCAGCAGCGTCAGCACCTCGTTCGCGGAGCTCTGAACCTCCTCGTCCTCGCTGAGCACCAGCTGCTGCAACAGCGGGACAACGCCAGCATCGCGGGCTTTCTGGGCGTACTTTTCGATCAAGTTTCCGTCCTGGTCCTCGAGCACGTCTTGCAGGTTGAGAATCGCCTCAAGCTGCACGTCCACGTGCGGCAGCGCCGGGTCGGCCGACTCCCTCACGTTCAGCTGCTTCACCAGGCCGTCCAGCCCTCCTAACTCCACAAACTCGGCGCGGTACTCATCCTTCTCCATGCAGATGTTCCGCAATGTTGTGGCCACTGCAGCACGCATGCCGGTCAACGGGGAGCTGATGTGCTGCAAGAGGAGTTTCAGCGCTCCCGCTTCATAAGCGGCGACCGTGTTGCTTGAACAGTCCGCGGTCAAGAAACTCAAAGCTACCACGGCAGTGTGAAGGCGATCCGTCTCGTCCGACTTCAGGAACGCCACCAGGGGAGGGATGGCCCCCGCCTTGAATATCTCCTCCTTCACGTTCGGGTTCTCCCTGTCCGCCATCGACGCCTGGATCGCGAGCTGCGTGCCCGCGAGGGCACCGACCGTCTTGGGGTCGTCTGCCCAGGGGTGCATGCGCTCCTCGAACGCCTCGATCTTGGTCTTCGACGCGAGCAGCTCCACGAGGCCCCTGTAGTCGTTCGCCTCGTAGGCCCTGTCGAACTTCTCCGCGTCGTCGCCCTTGGACTGGTAGGCGAGGGACAGGCCCCTCTGCTTGTTGAAGCCGCCGGCCAGGGACTTGCGCTCCGGCTGCCTGGCCCCCGGGGCCGCCGCCGCCGGGGGCTCCTTGCGGTCCGTGCAGCACTTGCCGCCCATGGCGCGCGCCTCGCGGCGCGCGCCGAGCGCGCCGAGGCCCTCGGCCCCCGCGGCCACGGGAGGGGCCCGAGCCGAAACGGCTGTGCGGAGGGGGGCATCCGGCCTGCCGTCGCTCGGACGTCCACTTCCCGTGCATTTGTCGGTTCCGTGCGTGCTGTTTTCTGCTCGATGGTCCAGGACGGTCCTCGAGGGTCCACGCCGAGGAAACAATGCGCACGTCCGAGCGACGCCAGGCCAGAGGTTCCCGGTGGGCTCGGGCCCCAGGACGCCGGCCGCCCGGGCAGAGCCGCTTCTCCACCGGCGGCGCGCAGAGGGGAGCGGGGGCAGGGGGGGAAGGCTTCCCTTAAGAGGGGGCGCTGCTTCGCAGAGGGCGCCGGCCCTGCGTGTGCAGACGGGGCCCGCGCCTTCTGAGAAGCAGGGGGTGCTTCTGGAAGCCTTCCCCCCTCCCCCTACCCTTAAGTCGGGCCTGTCCCCCTACAGGAGGATTTTGGCCGAAAAATGAAGAATTCCCGACAAATATTCCCAGAATGCTAAACAATAGTCCAAAAATAGTCCCCAGACTATCTTTTTACTATTTTGGAATATTTCCCCTGTAGAGGGACAGGCCCTGTTCCCCCGCCCAGGGCAGCGCTTCGTGGCCCCATAGGGAGCTCCACCGAAGGCCCGCCCCAGTGGCGCAGTTCGCATGCGGTTCCCCCACCCAAGGCAGCGTTTCGTGGCCCCATAGGGAGCCCCACCGAAAGCGGCACCCACAACCGCGTTACGAACAATCGCTTATGCTTGGGTCCTTTGCCAGGATAATTTAACTATTTTTGAATATTCCCCCGGAAGAGGGACAGGCCCGACTGAATTGAATGAACCCTACTCTAGATTTCGTAATAAAAGGGAGGGGGTCTGGACCCGCCAAGACAAGCCATTTCAGACCTCCCCCGTGGGAGAACCATCCAAAACGTCGTCCCCAGACCCCCCAGGCCCTCCAAGATAGCCTGGAAGAGACCCCCCCCGAAATGAGACCCCCCTCCCTTTATTACGAAATCTGGAGTACCCCCCTCTGCGCGTGGCGGGTTGAGATGCTCCCCAAGGACCCCCAGGGCGCCTCGGGCGCGCCGCGCGCTCCGGGGGGCGGGTGCCCGTCGCCGGCCCCAGAGGTCCGCGCGGGCCTCGGGGCAGCCTGCGGAGGCATCGCACACGTGTGGCCTGCTCTCCAGCCGGGAATCGGCCACAGAACTGATTCACCCAGAACGTTGATGCACCCAAAAATTGATCTGCGCGTGGCCGACATTCATGAAAGGGTCCTGGGACACACACACACACAAACACACACACATATATATATATATATATATATATAGAAATAAATAAATAAATAAATAAATAAAAACAAATAAATAAATAAATACATAAATAAATAAATACATAAATAAATACATAAATAAATACATAAATAAATAAATAAATGAATAAATGAATAAATAAATAAACAAATAAATAAATAAATAAATAAATAAATAAATACATAAATAAATAAATAAATAAATAAATAAATACATAAATACATAAATACACACAGATAACGGGATTCCCCATCTTTTCCCATATTCTCTGGGTTCCTGTCTTCCCCCCCCACTGCCCATATTTTTGCATATGTTCCGGGGGAAGCGACGACCCATTGTGTCCGTGTGCTTTTTCCTTCCTGAATTCACGGGGCCGGCGTCGGATGCCTGGGGTGGCGGTGGTCGTCGTCGCCCGCCGCCCGCCGGCCGCTGGCCGACGGCGCTGCGGGCGGCCCCGCGCGGCCACCCCCGAGATCGGGCGTCGCGAAAAAGCAGGGAGCAACGAAGCAAACCACCAGAGGCAACATTGAAACTCGGCCAGGCGAAGCTCGGTCAGACGAAACTCGGCCAGGCGAAGCTCGGCCAGGCGAGACTCGGCCAAGCTTAACTCGGCCAACCGACCTCGGCCAGGCTGAACTCGGCCAGGCCGAGTTTGGCCGGGCCAACTTCCGCCTGGCCGAGTTCCGCCTGGCCGAGTTTCGCCGGGCCGAGCTTCGCCTGGCCAAGTCTTTCCCTTGCCCGGAGCACTGCAGTCATCCTGGCATCGATGATTCTACGAACGTGTAGCAGCAACAAGTTTGCGCCAGCCCCATAGGCCCTTCGATACGGCGCAGGCGGCGCTGCGAGGGCCGGCACAAGATGAGCGGGGTAACACACACACACACACACATTGAGATAACTCACGTCCTGATGATCATCGATGCTACCAGAAACAACGCTGAGTAAGGAACGAAGGGGCTGTTCTGGCCACCGCGAGCCTCGGCCAAGGAGATGATTCCCTGACCTAGGTCTCAGGAAGGGCCCAACAACCAGAGCCTCTCATGAGCCCGAAATGGCTCTTTCTTCAACGCCTTGACAATAGACTGTAGACCCAATCTGTCTGCGGCACTGTTCGGGGCCCAAAACCGTGCGGTCACAGACCGCCTGGTGACCCAGGAATGTCCCGGAATCCCCAACGGCCTCACCGCGCGGTACGTCACGGCACGGTTGTGGGACCCTGGAGGCCCCAGTCGCCCAAGACGTCGTCGGAGAACGACTCGAGTCCCAAAACTTTGCGTTGACCCCGAACCCCCACTTACTCACCAAGCGGTGTGGCCGCCACACCCCTTGGGACCCCCCCGATGTTCGGGCCGACTCGATCTGTGAGGACCCTGGGGGCCCAGGTCCGCAACTTGGCGAAGACGCCCGGTGTGGAACAACTCGCGACACCCAGATCCCTGAGCATCGTTGAACCGATGTCCATCCCCACCAGCGTGGGCTGAGCCCCACTGGCCGATCTACCCCCCTGGATGGGGATACACGTATAGGCTGCTCTCTTCGGGTTTCGAGGGGCACATCCCCAGCTGAGGTGCTGAGATGGTGGGGTTCGGGATGAGGGTGGGGATGGGGATGGGGATCGGTTAAACGATTAGGGGAACGAGAAATTACATAAACATAAGAACTCGGAGGTCCGCGCAGACCTCCGAGTTATGCTGTTTACGTCATTGTCCAGTTCCCTAACGATGCTGAATCTTGGGAGGTGCCGCCGCCGCCGGCCGAAGCGACGCTCCGCGCGGCTCCGCCGCCACCTGCCGCGGCAGGCGGCTTGAGACGGCCGGCGACACGCCGCGGCCGACGGCGACGCCGCAGCCGCCACAAGACGACAGCGGAAGGGTGAAGGCGAAGGCGGCACAGGCCGACTCGAGGATGGACCAAACCCCCTTTGGCGGGCGCAAGCCTGGCGGGCGCAAGCCTGGAAAATGACGGTTGCGGCGCCCTCTCGAGAACCGGAAACGGACAATTCACTAATTAATCGACGCGTCAAGGTGGGGGTTCTGTCCACCCCCGGCCGACGGTCCCTGCCTTTGCCGCCGGCCGCGCAGCCGCGTCGCGAAGCGGAGATGCCGGCGAAGGCCGTCGGTGGAGCTGTCGCTGCGCGCGCGGGTGGCGCGCCGCGCGCGCGCGGGCGAGAGGGCCCAGACGAGCGACGTCGGAATTCTGTTGAAGACACGGTCCCTGGAGGGCCCGACCCTTGCCCCGGGGCAGGTTTGGCATCCCTCGAGTCGGCCTCTGACGGCCCCGGGGCCGGGCAGGGGCTCCCGGAGGCCGAAGAACTGGAACAGCCGCCGCCCCGAAGGTATGAGGACGTTCCTGCAGCTCCAGCGGGTGTGGTTTGCGAAGGGTGTGGTCGGCAGCAGCGCGCATCGCGGGGGCGGCGGCCGAGGGACCAAGCCGCGCCCCGAGGATCCCCGACGAGGGCAGCGCGGTGCCCCCCAAGCCCCAACGCCGCAGATCGCCGACACCACCCTTCGGTGGCGAGCCCGGGCGGGCCTTCTCAGAAGGCGTGGAAGTCCCCTCGGACTGCTGGGAAGATGTCTAAGCCTCCCCCGAAGACAAAAAAACATATCTCTCAGAAGGCCCGGGGGCTTCTGTGAAGGCTCGCCGCCTTCGGATGAGGCCTTCTCTTGCTCTCTCCCTGATCACCGCTGGCCGTCGAACACAAAACAAAGGACAGAGGTGACGAACGAACAACACACACACACCCATACCCATACGGGGTCGGAAGGGAGGAAGTCTGGCTATGGGCATGGGTGCGGGTTGTCGGACCCTGGGGAAGCTTCCGTTCGAGCGGGGACCCCCATCCGACAACACGCATCCACAGCCCCGTCCGCCCCCCCCACAAGGGCATGGGTGCTGTTCGTTCGTCTAGTGGGCCCGTTACCCGGCTGCGAGCGGCGCGGCAGCGCCCGGGCGGGCATGCAGCGCCCGGGCGGGCCGGGCGCGGCCGAAGTCCCCTCGGGGACCAGCTGCGAGAGCTGGTCCTTTGCCCACATCCTCGACGCTATGATTTTTCATAGCGCGTCGAACCCAAAGGTCTCGACCCATTCTCTGCGACCGGTTCTTCATCCTGAATCGTTGTGTTGACGGCCGCGATGCCCGGCGAGTGCCCCACGAGGCCGAGAACCATGAAACACCTCCCCTCGTGTTTTGTTCACGAGGCGAGGGGGTCTGCGCAGCGTTACCACACGGCGTATGTCGGCGTCGGCGTCGTCGTCATCGTCGTCGAGCTCATCGTCGTCGTCGTTGTCGATGTCGTCGTCGCCGTCGCCGCCGTCGTCGTCATCGCCGAACGTTACAGGCCCGGCTGCGGACAGCCGATCGTTTAATTACGGGCCCAGAACGCCCGTCGAACCCTAGCGCGACCAAAACCTCAGGAGGCGAACGACGACGACGACGACGACGGGCTGCACGAAGAGGGTTTGGAAGGGGCCCTCAACTCTTAAGAGGGGGAGGAGGAGGAGGAGGAGGAGGAGGAGGAGGAGGAGGAGGAGGAGGAGGAGGAGGAGGAGGCGAGGAGAGGAGGAGGAGGTGGAGGAGGAGGAGGAGGAGGCGGAGGAGGCGGAGGAGAAGGAGGCGGAGGAGAAGGAGGCGGAGGAGGAGGAGGAGGAGGAGGAAGAGGAGGGGCTTGCCCTCCACGATGCGACCCTGGACGTTCTTCCCGTGGTGGCGGCGGCGGCGGCGGCGGCGGGCGTTGCAGGCCCTGGCGGCGCGGCGGCGGCCGGGCGGACCGCCGGGCGCCGGAGGGCCCGCCGCCCTGCTGGCCGTGAGGGGCTGCGCCTGCCGCCGGCCGACGGCGCGCGCGGTCGGGCGCCCAGCGCCGACGACGCCGACGAATCTAGCGACGAGCTCGGCGACGAGCTCGGCGACGAGCTCGGCGACGACGACGACGACGACGACGACGACGACGGTCGACACCGACGACGACGCCGACGCTGACGACGACGCCGTCGCCGACGACTCTAAAGGCGAGCTCGACGACGACGACGACGACGCCGACGACGAAAACGGCGACGGCCCAGGAGCTTGCCCCGAATCACGTTCTGGCCAGCATGTCGAGGCGAATCTGGCCGCGGCGACTGCGCAGGCGGCCACGACGAAGACAGGGACGAATACTGCGACGACAACGCTGACGACGACGACGACGACGACGACGACCTCGGCTCGAGGGAGCAACCGGTGCCTCGGTCGCGGAACCACCGCCACGATGATGACAACTACCACGGCGATGACGGCCGAACGTCCACGTCACGATCACGACGAGGACAACCGCGAAACCGACGAAAAAAAGAACGAATGGGATGACGACAGCGAGAAAGACGATGACGAAGACGGCGTCCCATACGACGACAACAACGACCGCAGAGATGACGACGAGGACAGCGCCTCCGCCGCTGACGACGGCGGCCCCCACGACGACGAAGACGACGCCCCTGCCGGCGGCAGCGGCGGCGACGAATATCCCCCGGCGGCGGCGGCCACCGCGACGCCGAAGACGACGCCGAGCTCCGCCCGACGGCGGCGGCAAGGGCCTCGATCGCGGCTCCCGCTCCTTGGGCGCACGCGCGCGCGCCGCCCCGCCGCTCCGCCGCCCCTCCAGCCCCTGGGCGGTCCGTCGCCTGCTTCAAGTACGAGAAGCGCTGCAAAGGGGAAGGCCAGAAGAGAGAGAGAGAGAGAGAGGAGAGCACATTGGGGTGCCGATCGAGGGCCCCGGCGCGGACCGCGGAGAGCAGAAGGCAACCGCGCCCAGACGAGCGCCTCGGGGCATCGTCAAGTGGTCCAGGGTGGCCTGGCACGAAGAACGTGAGGACACCTAGACAGGCGGTCTCTCTGGCGGTCTCTCGGGAGGTGTCTTCGGCGGGAGTTACTAAAGGTGCCCCTGGCCCAAGGCGCCCCAAGCTTTCCGCCCGATTCGGCGGCGAGCCCAGGAGGGAAGTGGAGAGAAGGGGGGACCTTCTCAGCAGAGGGCTCGGAAGTCCCCCAGCCTTCTGAAAAGGTGTCCAAACCTTCCCCGCGAACGCAGAAAACTTCTCAGAAGGCGCGAGGGCTTCTGAGAAGCCCCGCCGCTTTCTGAAAAGGCCTCCTCCTTCTCACTTCCCCCCCTTTGCTCGCCGCCGACCACTGTTGGAGCCCCTGGGGCCCTCTAGGCCTCGTGAGGGATGCTCTGGGGGCCGTGCGGGCCTCCACAGAAGTCCCGTGGGGGTCCTTGGACCAGGGGGCACGTCTAGCAGAGCCCGACTTCGGCGGCAGCCGGCGCCATTTAGATTGTTTGCTAGTTGCTACTGCTTCGGGCAACGGTGGTTACTCCAGATTTCGTAATAAAGGGAAGGGGGTCTCATTTCGGGGGGGGGTCTCTTCCAAGCTATCTTGGAGGGCCTGGGGGGGTCTGGGAACGATGTTTTGGAGGGTTCTCCCACGGGGGAGGTCTGAAATGGCTTGTCTTGGAGGGTCCAGACCCCCTCCCTTTTATTACGAAATCTGGAGTACCCTGTGGGGTGTGGGGGAGGCAGGTTGGGGCCCTGGGTAGCAATTACTAACTACTGTGTCGGGTGATGGTCGTTACCCTGAGGGGTGTGCAGGGGGGAGGTCAGGGCCCTGGGCAGCAGTACCGCCTGGGCTTCAGTCGGGCGTGTCCCCCTACAAGGAAATTTTGGACGAAAATCAAAAATAGTCCAATAAAACTCCCAACATGCTCAAAAATTGTGAGAAAATCGTCCCCGGACTAATTTTGGACTATATTCGAAGATTCCTCCTGCAGAGGGACAGGCGCGACTGAAACCTGGGCGAGGAGGAGGGCACGTCGGGGCAGGGGTGCGCTGCGATCACGGCGGTGTGCGCGCGGGCACCGGCATACGGGGGGGCCCAGACCCTCATCACCCATGCCTGGGGGTGGCGCCGGAGGAGGAGGAGGAGGAGGAGGAGGAGGAGGAGGAGGAGGAGGAGGAAGAGGAGGAGGAGGAGGGGGGGTCTGGCCCGAGTAAGGACCGCTGCGCATTCGGGGAACAAGAAGGGCAGCCTCCTGCCGCCCTCCCCTTGCCGTCGCTCGTGCGCCCAGTTCCCGTGCATGTTTCGATCTCGTGTTTTTGTTGTTATTCCAGTTTTGTTCTCGTAATTTGATGATCCAGAATGCTCTTCGATTGTCCTCGCCAAGAGAATCTGCACACGTCCGAACGATGCCGATGCTTTTGGTCGGGGATCTTCTGACCCGGGTCGCTCCAGGCCCGGGCCAGTCAAGCCCTGCTGAATCCTGCAACATCCTGCACCCAAGCCCGGGTCAATGCGAAGGGTCCTGCAGGATCCTGCACCCAGATCCGGGCCAATGCGAACCCTGGCCTTACGTCGGGCCTGTCCCCCTACAGGCCGATTTTGGACGAAAACTGAAAAATACTTCCAAAATGCTCCAAACATGCCCCAAAATGGTAAAACGATCGTCCCCAGACTATTTTTTAACTCCTTTTGAATATTCCCCCTGTAGAGGGACGTGCCCGACTTCACCCTGGCCCTGCAGGGTCCTGCAGGGCCGGGCCCTCTGGCCGACCCTGGCTTGCATCGACCCCGCCTCAAGACTCCCGACTCGGGTCACACCCCGGGTCTCCGGGGAGCGCTCGGCACGATGCGGGGACCCCCCGAGCGCCCGCGGCGAGGCGCAGCTGCTGGCAGGCACCCCGCCCTCTCATCGGCTCCTTCCCCCCCTCTCCTTCTCCCCCCTCGACGCCGAAACTCCCCCCCCCCCCCCTCTCCTTTTCACTCTAAGGGGACGAAGAATGGCAGAAACATAAACAACTCGGAGGTCTTCGCGGATTTCTCGGATCGGCGCTGGACCCCCCCCCTCCCTGGCGCGCGGAACGCGCCAAGGGCGGCGCCGGAGGCGCCGTCGGGGGGCTCTGGCGCCGATCCGAGAAAGCCGCGTCGGCCTCCGAGTTTCATGCCTGTGCCATTCTTCGTTCCCCTGCACTCCCCCCCTCCCTCCTGCCGACCCCCCCCTTCCGCCCGCTGCCACCGCCCTCGGACGGCCCTTCTGGGCGGCGCGCACAAGGGGGTGGAGGGAGACTTCCTCGCAGTTCACTCACAGATGAAGCTCCCGCCTCTTACTTCCTTCAAATTCAGGCCTCAGGGGCCCAAAAGTGACGACGGTTGCAGGAGGCCGATGACCCGCTCGGACTACTCTCAGGAGCTGTGGGCCCCATAGGGGGGGGGCTCCCGCCTCAGACTTCCTCGCAATTCACTCGCAGACGAAGTTCCCGCCTGATACTTCCTCCATATGCAGGCCTCAGGGACCCAAAAAAGACGACAGTTGCAGGAGGCCGATGACCCGCTCAGATTACTCACATGAGCTGCGGGCCCATAGGGAAGGGTCTCTCGCCTGACACTTCCTCGCAATTCACTCACAGACGAGGCTCCCGCCTGATACGTCCTCAACATGAATGTGGGTGTGCGTGTGAGTGATGATGATGATGTTGATGATGATGAGTGATGATGACGATGTGAGCGATGACGATGATGCCTGTGATGTGAGTGGTGATGATGATGAGATGGATGATAATGATGATGGAGATGGTGGCGATGACGGTATGAGTGATTGAGTGAATGATAATGGTAATGCTACAGTGAGTAAGTATGAGGAGCTTGATGGTGTTATGATGGTGATGGTGTGTGGTTCATTGAGTGAGTGTGCGAAGGGAGAAGAGCTCATGAGGTCTGTATCGAATTATTAAGTGAGTGAGTGAAGACGATGATGATGCTGACGATGATGCGTGTGAGTGAGTGGGTGGTAGGTGGTGATGCTGAGTGAATATGTGAGTAAGTTAGCGGTGATGCTGTGTGAATGTGAGTGTGTGAGTGAGTGAGTGATAAGAGAGGGGGTGTTCCTGTTCCTGTGTTCCTGCGCGGGGTGTCCAGAGAAAACAAGAACCCCACTTTGGATGTGGGGACATGCAAGAACCCCACTTTGGATGTGGGGGATAATCCTTCGGAGACCATCTGATAATAATCCACTTGAAAAAACAATGCTGCCAAACGGAAAGAAATGCTGTCGAAACGGGCAACATTGGCTGTCCGATGGGCCCCGAGGACTGCAAATCTTTGTTCCACGTGACCTAGCGCTGCTGTCGGGCATCTGCAGTCTAGAGGCGTCCTGGATGGGGTCCGAGACAATGGGGTCGGAGGATCGCGCCGCCTCGCCGATGCATCACCGATGCACCTGCGACTTCGGCGATGCATCGGCGACGCCGGCGCGGAGACAGCCGGGCTCCGCTTCGCGCCGCGTCGCGGTTGCATCGCGGGGATGTGGCGCGACCCTCCGACCCCGTCTCCTCGGCCTCCATCTGTGAAGGGGCCCAAGGACACACAAATAAAAACACACAAATAAAATGATACCCCATATTTTCCCATATGTTCTGGGTCTGTGTCTTCCCCCCCACTTCCCATACTTTCTCATATTTTCTGGGAATCGCCGATGAATTGTGTCTGTGTGTTCCTTCCCCTCCTGAATCTGGGAGGCCTGCTGCGTCGCGCCCACACGTTCGGCCCCCCACTCCGGGGGGCGCGGGCCGCCCGCGCGCGCGCGCGCGGTCCTCCGCCGGGGCTGCGAGGCGGCCCGCGGCCCCTCGCCTCGCGGGGGCGCGCGGCGGGCGCTGCTCGCGCGCGCGCGAGGCGGCCCCGCGGCGGGGGGCGGCGGAGGCGGCCTGCTGGCCGCCGTCGCGGCCGTGCCGCCCCTCCCCGTGCAGGGCCGTGCGCGGGCGCTCCCCCCCCGCGCGGGGGGGGGGGTCGACCGCGCTGCACGGGCGAGCGGAGGCCCAGCGCGCGGAGGGCAGGCAGTCTTTCTGCCTGCGGTGAGCTCCCCCTTTCGGATATCATATCTGGGCGACCTGCTCCTCCTTCTCCTCCTCCTCCTCCTCCTCTTCTTATTATTCTTATTATTATTCTTCTTCTTCTTCCTCCTTTCGTCTTCTTCTTCTTCCTCCTCCTCCTCCTCCTCCTCCTCCTCCTCCCCCTCCTCCTCCTCCTCCTCCTCCTCCCCCTCCCCCTCCCCCTCCCCCGTCCCCTCCCTTTGCCCCTCGCACTTTTTCGGCTGAGGAGGCAAAATGACAAATGTTGGGGGAGGTGGGGTGTGTGGAGGCCCAGACCTAGTGGCGCAAATCCGGTGGCGACGGCGGTTCCGGCGGCGGCGGTTCTCTGGCGCGCAGTTGAGCGAACGACGACAGATGACGGAAGGATCGCGTGCAGAGTGGACGACTTCGAGGAACGACGAACGGCGCGCTCCCAAATCAACCGGTGGCCGCGACGAACGACGGGCTGGACCTGAACGACTTACCCACTACAGCCGCGCGGCGGACGAACGACGGGCGAACCTTGCGTGGCTTACTTGCAACCGATTGAGCCCCCCTCATGACCTTCCGTGGCTGCAGAAGTACATAGGTGCACGATGGGCGCAACAAAAACAACCATGTAAGCACCCAAGGGGTAGTGAGCCCCTTCCGAACCAGAAATGATTGTTGTGCAGCGTCTAGACCGTGTATAGATGTATGTGTATACACATGCATACACAGGCACATCACTCCTATATACATAGACAGATAGAGCCCATGCTGGTGAGCTCTGCCCGCAGCCAGGGCCACCCGCGAATACGTTCTCGCCGCGGCGTCAGATGAAGGTGTGCGGCGGAAGGAACGAAAGAGGGGAGATGCCACGAAGGGAAGCGGGGGGCCCGGGGAAACGGGCCCCCCACCCCCCCAGGAAGAACTGCACCGTCCTTGGGTGCCAGGACGCTGCCCTGAGATCCGACGTAGCCAGACAAACACGGAAACGCCGACCATCCCGACCGCTGCCCTGGGCCCCGTCTTCCTGCGTCGTGCTTCGAGCCGGATCGATCCGTGAGGGCCCCGGTTTGGACGCCCGAAATGTGCACGGAAAAAATGGGTACAATGCCCAACAACAAATGCTGTCCCAAACCAACAGCGGCCGCTGTTGGGCAGGCGGCCTCCTGTCTCAAATGGACACAGGCCGCGGCGGCGCGGACAGCGAATCCTGCTCAAAATGAACAGGAACTGTTGAGCATTGTGTACATTTTTTCCGTGCCCATCTCGTTCGCGCAGACTCAGGGCCCGAACCGAAGGGCGAGGGCGCCCGGCTGGATAACCGCGTGGAGGCGTCGAGACCTCGGGGTGCAGCCGGGCTGGAGCGGAGACGGAGCGGCCACGCCGTGCTCTCCTCCTCCGCCGCCCGTGCCCCCCGTCCTCGAGGCCCCGGGGACTGCCCCGGCACCAGCGCCTCTCCGGTGGCTATGCCTACCAGGCCACCCCCAACCCAACCCGAAGGGCCCGAGCGAGACCCGAGCTTCGGGCTGGGGGGGTTGCGGGGTCCTCTGACGGAGGGCAGATTGAGGCCTTCGGATAAGGCGAGGGGTCTCTACACCTCGATCTTCGCCGATGTGCCAGGGCCACGTGCCGACCTGCCCTGGGAGGAGGAGGGGGAGGAGGAGGGGGAGGAGGAGGAGGAGGAGGAGGAGGAGGAGGAGGAGGAGGAGGAGGAGGAGGAGGAGGAGGAAGGAGGAGGAGGAGGAGGAGGAGGAGGAGGAGGAGGAGGAGGAGAGGAGGAGGAGGAGGAGGAGGAGGAGGAGGAGGAGGAGGGAGGAGGAGGAGAGGAGGAGGAGGAGGAGGAGGAGGAGGAGGAGGAGGAGGAGGAGGAGGAGGGGGAGAGGGCTCTGTGGGTGGTGATCCATCCCATGGGTCGCTCTGCGGGCGGCCCCTGGGGGGACGACGGAGGGGCCCAGGGGAGGGCCCCCGAAAGGCGGGCAACACCTGCGGGACCCCTTCCCTGCTGTCGGCGGCGAGCGCGAGGGGGAAGGGGGCAGGAGAAGGCCTCCTCAGAAGGCTCGGAAGTCCCCCGGCCTTCTGAGAATCTCTCTACGCCCTCCCCGAAGACAACAGCACTCTTCTCAGAAGGCGCGAGGGCTTCTGAGAGGTCCCGCCGCTTTCTGAAAAGGCCGTCTCCTTCTGACTTCCCCCCTCGCTCGCCGCCGATGCTGGGATGGTCTCGAAGTGTGTATCTTTACATGACTATATATACAAACATACAAACACACAAACAAACAAACAAACAAACAAACAAACAAACAACCAAACAAACAAACAAACACACAAACAAACAAACAAACAAACAAACACACACACAAACATACAAACATACATACCTACATACCTACATACCTACATACCTACCTACCTACCTTCCTTCCTTCCTTCCTACCGACCTACCTACCTACCTACATACATACATACGTACATACGTACAAACGTACATACGTACATACGTACATACGTACATACATACATACATACATACATACATGCATACATACACACATACACACATACATACATACATACATACATACATACATACATACATACATACATAGATAGATACATACATACACCCATCCATCCACATATACATACATATATACATACATACATATATACATATATGCATACATACATACATACATACATACATACATACATACATACATACATAAAACTATGCACACAAACATACACGGAAACACGTCGTCTGGTCGGCCCAGCGTCCCAAGCTGTAGCTCGCTGGAGCGTCCACACAACAAGCTTCTTCGCCGAAGTTCGTGGCTCCGTGGCCGACCCAACGACGTGGTGCCTAGCTGTGTAGCTCGCTCCCTTCTTGCGTTAAAGTCACGGTACCATCATCATCCGGAAAAATGCATCCAGACGGCCGATGGTTCCCCCTAATTTTCGAGAGCTGCACTCCAGCTACAGCCCTGAGACTTTCATCACGAAACGCGTCATGATCGACTACAGAGAATAAAAATCGGGGTGCCAAAACGAATGGCCAAATCTCTCACAATCTCCAGGAAACCGCTCCTCCAACCTTCCTCGCGAGGAGGGGGGGGCGCCAGCGGAGCGAGCCGAGGCGGCGCGCCCAGGGGGGAAGGCAAACATCGGCGGGCCTTCTCAAAGGCTCGGGAGGCCTCTGGCCTTTTGATAAGTTGTCCTAGCCTTATGTCGGGCGTGTCCCCCTACAGGGGGATTTTCGACGAAAAATGAAAAATACACCAAACATATACCAAAAATGCAGCAACAAAAAGGTCAAAAAAATACTCAAAAAATAGTCCCCTGACTATTTTTGGACATTGTTCGACTATGTTGTGGGTACCTTCTCTTTTTTGTCGAAAATCCCCCTCTAGGGGGACACGCCCGACATGATCCTAGCCTTCCCCTCCCCCGAAGACACAGAAAACTTCCCAGAAGACGCGAGGGCTTCTGAGAAACCCCGCTGCCTTTTTCAGAAGGCCTGCTCCATCTCACTCCCCCCTGGGCGGGCCGCCGGCTTGTACTAGCAGCCGAGCGACCATCGGAAGCGTGCCTGGCCCCAGATGACGTGGCGATCTTACGCCGCGGCGTACGCAGGCCCCCAGCGCGGCACGCCACACTGGAAACGAGGGCGCTTACGCGCCAACGTCGGTGAACACGACCCCGTTGCCGTCCGTCGCTCAAGCGACACGAGCTCCTCAGACGGCCGGAGGGCTTCTGAGCGCGCGCGCCGCCGAGTTTGGCTTTCGGGTTTGGGCCATTTGGCCTCCGGCGGACGCTCGGGAAGAAGCCGCCCCCCCGGAACGCTCTCGGCCAGGCGCAAGAACGGTGGCCTAACTTAGGCTCCGCCTTCGTTGTCGCAAGGCCCAGGGGCTGAGGCAACCCGCCAAGCCGCCTCCGTCGGACTGGCTGCCGAGGGAGTCCTGGCTGGCGGCGCGTCCGCGGGTGGCCTGGGCGGAGCCGCCGCTGCTTCCTGCCGCTGCCTCTGTTGCGTGTGCCCTGATGCCGAGGCTCGGTCTCGCTTCGATGCATTGCTATGCGGGCAAGCAGAAAGACGAGGAGGAACAGGACGGAGAGGAAGAGGAGGGACTGATGAAAGGGAGCAGGAAGAGGATGAGAGAAGAGAAGGAGTGGGGGGATGAGGAAGGAGCATCTGTTTGATGGCTTCGGGAGTTTCCAACGGGCTCCTCCATCCTACCCTCTCTGGCATTATCCTCCTCATCGTCCTCCTGACCGACCTGTGTCCACGCTCTCCAGCACCAGAAGTCGACAGGCACAGTCGGCCATTCTCCCCAACCCCACGGTGGAGCCTAAGCATAATCACGTAGCTACCACTGCGTAGCCAGATCTGGCCTCACCGCAATGAGCTTACAGCCAAGAGAGCCCGTCGACTTCTACCGCATCCTCCTCGTCCTCCTTTGCCCCCCTCCTTTATTAGAGGTCTCCTAGATGGGGTCGGAGTAGATGGGGTCGGAGGATCACGCCGCATCGCCCATAAATCGGCGATGCATCGGCGATGCATCAGCGATGCGTCGGCGATGCACCAGCAATGCGTTGTCGACGTCGGCGGTGCATCAGCAACGTCGTCGTGAATCAAATCGGGCTCCGCATCGAGCCGCATTGTCGATGCATCGGCGACCTCCGACCCCATCTGCTCCGTCCCCATCTAGGAGGCCTAGAACTATCCCACTCCCCTTCTCCCTTCCGGCCCTCACTCGGGCGTTGGCAGAACTGGGTTTATGGGAACCTGCTTTAGTGATCTGTACTGGGGGCGCCCCCCCGTCCCATTTCCACTAACCGGAACTGCCGTCACCCGAAACAACACCAGCTATGGCAAACCTGGTTTCGTGATTCTGGACAATTCAGGGGCTCCGGGGCCCTACCACTAACCGGGTCCCCTTACCTGGGGTCCTGGCCATACCCGACCCACCCCTCGTCGTCTGCATGCCGACGCTGGCGCTGCCGGTAGGTTCGCGGGGGCGCCAGTGCCAGTCGGAGGCAGGGCGAGCGGAGACAGCGACAGCCCATATACATATATATATATATATATATATATATGTATGTGTATACATATATATATATATATATATATATATATGGTGGGGCATTGGATAAGGAACCCTCACATGAGGAATCTCCAGGGTCTGGAGAAAGGTGGCATTCCAATCGAGGCTTGGCCATGGATATCACCGCCGCCCTCATCAGATAAGGGATTCTCCAGTGTCCGCAACCTCCTGGGTGGGCGCCATTCCTCAACCAACGCCCCCACCGTATCAGAATCGGTCCCTGGACCCTTCCCGGGGTGTCCGAACGCACAGATTGTCCAGGCTGCGTCCAGCTGTGGCGACGAGGGCCCCGAAGACCAACTACAGTAGGGGCCCGACCACAAGAAACCTTCCACAAGAAACCCAACCCTGAGACCCCAGGACGTCCATGGATTTTTGGCGTGGGAGCGTCACGCTTTCCACAGCAGAACCATCGGAACCCAAGAAACCCAGGGTAGCCTGGAGGCAAGCAGGGTGTTTCTTGACATGGGTCTCCACCGTACCATTGTCTCAACTCGCCTTCTGCTGAGCCATGGCTCCCTTGCACCAGGTCAACAGGGGTGAGCGGCGGAACATAAGCCGGTAGCGACGGGGGGAAGCAAGAAGGACGACGGCTGCCCATCTCACGGTGACGCAGCACATGGGGCCCACTGGACCACCTGGCGTGGGAATTCAGATAAAACATGCCACACACATATGAGCTTGCGGAGCTCCGCGAAGATGTGTTTGGATCGGTGCTGGGCCCCTCTGGCAACGCCTCTTGCGCCGCCCCTGGCGCCAGGTGGTGGGGGTCTAACGCCGATGCAAGAAATCCGCGCGGGCCTCAGAAGTTTCTGCTTGTGCTTCTGTGTGTTCTTCTTCAGGGTACGCTTGACTGTGCGCCAGCAGCCGACGCCACCTACCCTGGGCTACCTGTGCCACAACACCCCTCAGACATCTCCTCTCCTGGTCCGCAGCCTGGCCAGAAGCCAACAAACACTCGAGCGAGCAGTGGGAGGGTTACATATTGCCGCAACATGGTTCCATGGAGCCCGAGATGGCATCCAGCATCGAACGAGAGATTTCAAGTTCCCTTTGAAAATAGCATCCAAAATGCCTCCAGGATGCCCCAAGACAGCCGCGAAACGGCTCCAAGTGGCCTCGGGGGGCCTCCCAACCACGCCTCCTTGAAAACCCCTTCTCGCCATTCGGCTTCCGATGAGATTCTGAGTTGTCAGAAGGGCGCCAAGATCGCCGAAGAAAGCCCCACGAGGGGCCCCGGACGGCTCCCAAACGGCCACAGTAGCGCCCAAAATCGCCCCGAGAACGCCCTGAAAGGGTCCCAGGAGACGGCTTGTCGGCATCACTGTGAAATCTGATGATTCTACCTATTACCTTGAATATTGCTTCAAAAAGGTCATGCAATGTCCCAAAGGTTAACAAACAACGCCTTCAGGGCGTCCAGCATTGCCCTAATACAGCCCCAATATGGCTACAAGACGTATCCAAGAGGCTCCCCGAGGTCTCTAAATTCACCATTGCTGGCTTCCTTGCTTCACAATGTGCTTATCTGGGTCCTCCCTTCCGACATCTCCCGGGGGCATATATAGTTTCTAGATTGGCTTGCGGCGGGTGCGCGGACGTCGAACGTCTAGATTGGCTTGCGGGGGATGAACGAACCAAAACGCTGGCGACAAGGGTGCCCGAGGAGGCCCGACAACAATGAGACTCGATCATGCCTCCTCCTGCTCTCCCAGAAAGGGAAGCGGCCGCGGCGAACCGGGCGACGGGGGGGGGAGGCGCCGGCGCCACGCAGCAGCGCCCCAGCCGGCTGACAAGTGACCCAGAGCCTGCGCCAGGGCCGGGGGCGTGGGAGGCAGAGGCAGAGGTGGTGGTGGTGGTCGTCGTCGTCGTCGAGATGGCACTGTCAACAAGAGAAGTTCAGCACGCAGTGATGAGAAAAGGCACGAGCTGACGCCGCTGACGTGATCACAACAAGGCCAGCACCGTGGAGAATGACCCAGCCACATGCAGGTGTGAGCGCCACAAGGCAGACGAAACCAAGACGAGGCCGACAGCATACATCATCCACATCCCCAAATGAAAGACCCAACCATATGTGTATATATATATATATATGTATAGACATGGGTCGACAATACACCTTAACACCAAGCATCCGCGATATGTCGGCAACTTACAGCAAGCCACACATATACATCACACACCCTGATACGTACGATTCCCGATTGAAGCACATCAGACCCACACGCCAATACGGCGCATCAAATATATACACGACCTACCTATCAACTTGGGCAGAAGGCACCTGAATGTCGCGGCGAGCCAAGGAGGGAAGTGAGAGGGGGCGGGCCTTCTCAAAAGGTATGGAGGTCCCCTGGCATTCTGAGAAGTTTCGTGAGCCTGCTCCGAAGATGCAGAAAACACGTCTCAAGAACAGGCGAGAGGGCTTCTGAGAATTCCCGCAGCCTTCTGAGAAGACATTCTCCATCTCTAGAAACAAGAAATCGGCATACATACAAACTTTTGACGCTCCTCGCGGATTTCTTGGATCTGCTCTGGACTCTCCTCCCTGGCGTGCGGAGCGCGCCAGGGGCGGCGCCGGAGGCGCCACGGGGGGGCCCAGCGCGGATCCAAGACATCCGCGCGGACCGCCAAAAGTTTATATTTGTGACGTTTTTCTTCTTCCATGTGTGGCGTTTCTTCTTCTTCTTCTTCGACAGAAGGCAGAGGATATTCAACGTGGGCGATGTCCCGGGGTGCTCCCTGGGACCTCACAGTGGATAGCATAGTTCTTCTTCGATTCTCACTTCCCCGAGAAGGGCCACCTTTCCACCACCATCACCATAAGTTGGAGGGGGGAAGGAGGTGGCGGACGAGGAGGACGAGGAAGAGGAGGAGGAGGACGACGGGGAGGAGGAGGAGGAGGAAGGGGACTAAGGGCCCCCTCCCGCTCCAGCTTATGGTGGTGGTGGTGGTTTTGGAAAACAGGCCCATCACCACACATCGTCTGGTCGCCCGGGATCTCCGGGAGAGAAGGCCAGTCCGGGCAGGGCCCTGCCTCTGAGGCCTGCCTTTTGTGGCCCGGGCGCCCTCACGGTCGAGGGTGCTGCCGCGGGGCGGGCGGGTCCCGAGCGGAGCCCAAGCGCGGCACAGCCCGACCCAAGCCAAAGACCATCCTCAGACTTCTACGTTTTCCCATCGCACTTGGGGAGCCCATCCCGGAAATAATCTCGAGCACGCAAAAGAAGTATCGAAGCGGTGTGGAACGAGTATCGCCTCACGGGGCCCGAGCGGAGCTCGAGCACGGCACAGCCAGACCTAGGCCAGAAGAGCATCCTCAGAAGCAGCGCCCCTCTGACAGGGACTCCACCAACGGGTGCTTTGGCCAGTGGCCTGGCGAGCCCAATCCTGCCCGCTGTGGGCATCGCTGCAATGCCAGAAAGAAACCCTAACATGGCAACCTTCGGCAACTTTCCAAAGTATCCGTTACGGTGCCGTTGATAGAGAGCATGAAACCCTCCGCTGTAGGGGGGGGAAGAGCTGAGCTGCCTACTAGACCATCCCGACCTGATCAAGAAACCCACATTTCGGGTTGAGGGGGGGTACAGGTTCCACATGTGTTTTCCCAACCATCCTGTGGTGTTGGGTCCTCGTTTTGAAGAGACGGTGCCCCGCGTCTCCTTCCTCCTCTCCTCCTCCGCCTCCTCTCCCCTCTTATCATCCTCGTCGTCATCATCATCGTCATCATCATCATTATCATCATCATTATCATCATCATTCCTCTCCTCTCCTCTCCTCTCCTCTTCTCTCCTCTCCTCTCCTCTCCTCCTCTCCTCTCCTCTCCTCCTCTCCTCTTCACCCACCCAGTACACCGTTTCGTGGCCCCATAGGGAGCTCCACCGAAGGCCCCAGTGCCCGCGCCCGCATGCGTCACCCACACGGCACACCCCTCACACGTTTCACACCCCTCCACACGGCACACCCTCACACGTTTCGTGGCTCCATAGGGAGCTCCACCGAAGGCCCCAGTGCCCGCGCCCGCATGCGTCACCCACACCCATTTCGGCACACCCCTCACACGTTTCGTGGCTCCATAGGGAGCTCCACCGAAGGCCCCAGTGCCCGCGGCCGCATGCGTCACCCACACCCATTTCGGCACACCCCTCACACGTTTCGTGGCTCCATAGGGAGCTCCACCGAAGGCCCCAGTGCCCGCGCCCGCATGCGTCACCCACACCCATTTCGGCACACCCCTCACACGTTTCGTGGCTCCATAGGGAGCTCCACCGAAGGCCCCAGTGCCCGCGGCCGCATGCGTCACCCACACCCATTTCGGCACACCCCTCACACGTTTCGTGGCTCCATAGGGAGCTCCACCGAAGGCCCCAGTGCCCGCGCCCGCATGCGTCACCCACGCCCATTTCGGCACCCCTCACACGTTTCGTGCATAGGGAGCTCCACCGAAGGCCCCAGTGCCCGCGCCCGCATGCGTCACGGCACACCCCTCACACGTTTCGTGGCTCCATAGGGAGCTCCACCGAAGGCCCCAGTGCCCGCGCCCGCATGCGTCACCCACACCCATTTCGGCACACCCCTCACACGTTCCGTGGCCCCATAGGGAGCTCCGCCGAAGGCCCCAGTGCTGCCGCCTGCATGCGTCACCCACACACAATTCGGCACACCCCTCACACGTTTCGTGGCCCCATAGTAGAAGCTCCGCCGAAGGCCCCAGTGCTGCCGCCCGCATGCGTCACCCACACCCAATTCGGCACACCCCTCACACGTTTCGTGGTCCCATAGGATCTCCGCCGGAGGCCCCAGTCCTCCTCCTCCTCCTCCTCCTCCTCCTCCTCCTCCTCCTCCGCCTCAAGCACTCCGCGACGACAGCCTCACGGGGGACCTCGCGGGCCCGCTGGTGTTCATCGAGCCCCGCACGTCGGAGCCGTTCACCTTCCGCACCTTCAAGGTCACGCGGACGGGCTTCCCGTTCTCGCACGGCAGGGTCATCACCACGGTGGCGTGCCAGGGGCGCACCATGCGCGAAGGCGACGGGGCGGGGGAACGGCGCTCCGGGGACGGCCAGACCTCCGGGGCGCGAGCAGTCCGCGGCCAGACTCGGTCCTGTGGACTCTCGCCCTGGGCCGTCGGCTGCCCGGCGCACTGCTCCCTCGGCCGAGTCGCCCAGGTGTGATCCTGGACTGCGGCCGCCACGAGGTCGGGAACGGCAAGAAGGAGGACGACGACTGGTGGCTGGAGCTCTACGCGCTGCTCTCGCGCGCCACGCGCCACGAGGACCTCCTTGCTCATGCGGGCGCCGCGCATCGAGTTCTTCCTGGCAGGACCGCCGGGGGGCCTGCGAAAGCAGCTGGAGCAGTTTGCAGCGCGCGCGAAGCGGTGCAGGAGGGAGGCGACGGCCCTCGCCAGGGAGCTCGGCTTCACCGAGTTTATCCGCGAGGCCTGACCTGAGGAGCGCCCCCCCCCGAGCCGCGCCTTCTCTCGACTGCCCGCATAATTGTTCGGCCTCGCGCCGCGGACGACCCGCGCGCGTCGCTGGGACCCTCTCGGGGCGACCAGCGCGCGTCGCGGGGATTCCGCGCGGCGCTCTGCTCAGCGCCTCGCTCGCCCGTCGTCGCTCTGCCCAGCGGCCGGAGCCTTGCCCGCAATCAGCCGGCCGGCTAGCTCTCTGTGCTCCGCGCAGCGGACGACCTGCGCGCGTCGCTGGGACCCCTCCGCGGCGACCTGCGCGCGTCGCGGGGACTCCGCGCTGCTCTGCGCCCGCAGCTTCGGATTTTGGGGGCGCGCAGGCAAAGAGGGGGGAAAAGAAGGGGCGGAAGCGGGTGCGATCCCCGTGAGGGGCGTGCCGACATGGGCGTCGCGGCGCGCGGGCGCTGCCGTCGGGGTTCCCGCGGAAGCTGCCTGCGGCGGCCACGCCCGGTGTCACGAGTGTTCGGACAGGCATGCTCGAGCCATTCACATTCAGATACATTTACACTAGGCGTAGCCAAGATCGCATTCATGCAAATATACTCACACCCGCGCACACCCATTCACACTCAGACTCTCTCGCGCTCTGGCTCACCCGCGTTCATTCTTTCGTAATCTGACCAATCGTATTCCTTTGCGTCGTGTACCCCGCCATATTTCGGCATACCACTCATGCGGTTCGTGGCCCCATACGGAGCGCCACCGAAGAAGGTACTCACAATTGCGGCACTCACAACTGCATATGGTTGGGTCTTTCGCCAGGGTAATTTCTCAATATTCCCCGACGCCCCCCCCCCCACACTGGGAATGGAGCGCAAATTGAGGCCTTCGGGTTGGGTTGGGGTGGTTTGGCGGGTGGTGAAGAGAATTTGAGCGCGCCGCCCCTCCCAAGATGCACAAGGACATGTAACAAGCACGAAGAACATCATGGTACCCTCCCCGAATCGACCGCGTTGGCTCGGTCCGACTGTACCCAGGGCCTTCCTGAGCGGCGGCGTCCCGAAGAGACTTGATCCGTTTGGTTGTTGTGACAGGGATGTCAATCCTTCTTGGCGGCGCTCACAACGGGGTAGGGGGAGGGGGGACAAGCTTCTTAGAAGGAGGCTGCGTCGTAGAAGGCGCGGGACCTGCATTAAGGCCCGCGCGTTCCAAGAAGCAGGGGTGTTTCTAAGGAGGCATTCCCCCTCCCCCTGCCCCCCTTCTGTACGCGGCTGCTGCTTGTGCCCCCACTTCACGCACCAGTCACGCTCACGGAGCAGAAGCACCTCTGTCAGACCCCCAACGCCCCCGCATGCACGAGGAGGGCTGGAGGGGCAGCCACGGAAGGGCCCAAGAAACCGCGAGCCCCCCCCCCGAACCCAAAGCCGCCTGAAGTTCAGCGCCTTGGCTGAACTTGTGCCCCCCACTCACGCACCAGCCACGTGAATGATTCCGCGCGCGGCGTCGTGGTGAACGCTGGGCGCACGCTGCGTCACTGACGACACCTCCGCCTCGCGGCCACGAGCGGCTCGCTAACCCGGGTCAGCCAAAGGGGGTCTTCGCAGGATCCTGCAGGATCCGGTGCCCTGGCTGACCTCCGTTTGCATTGCCCCCCGTCTCTTGAGCCCCGAGAGTGTTGGGCCATCGACGACACGTCGAAGCTCCTGGCACCCTGCGAGAAGGTCCCGACGGTTGAGACCGAGACGCCGAACTGCGGACCGCCTCGGGTTCGGAAGGGGCGCGCTGCTCCTTGGGTCATTCCGTGGTTGTTCCTCTGTGAAGGGGCCCCAGGACACACACACACACACATAAATACACACAAATAAAAAGATTCCCCATATTTTCCCATATTATGTTGGTTTCTGTCTTCCCCCCCACTTCCCATCTTTTCCAATATTTTCCTGGGGGTCGACGATTAATTGTGTCTGTGTGTTTTTTCCCTCCTCGGTGGTCGTTCCTCTAGCCCTGCTCGCGCACCAAGGCTCCGATGGTGCCAGGGAAGGGGCTTCGTTGGACTCGTTGACGCGACTGGAGCGTGAGGTGGGGGCACACGTATCGGCCACGAGCAGAAGGGGTGGGAGGGCAGGAGGAGGGAGGGGCTCTCAGAAGCTCCCCTGCCTCTCAGAAGCTCCCCTGCCTCTCAGAAAGCGCGGGCCTCATCCGCAGATGCAGGGCCGGCAGCCGGCTGGTGCCGAAACTGCGCTCCTGGTGTAAGGCTCCCTACGTCACCAGCCCAACTGCACCCAGCCGGCAGTGGGCGACGTCTCAGAAACACCCCTGCCTCCTAGAATTAAGTCGGGCCTGTCCCCCTACAGGGGGAGTTTTGACGAAAAATGAAACAGACTCAAACAATAATCAAAAGATGCCCAAAAATATTTAATTAGCCTGACGAAGGACCCAACCATGTGCAGGTGTGAATACCGCAGTTGACACTACCAATTTCGGTGGGGCTCCCTATGGGGCCACGAAACGTGTGAAGGGGATGGGTGTGCGGGACGCATGCGGGCGGCAGCACTGGGGCCTTCGGTGGAGCTCCCTATGTGGCCACGAAACGTGTGAGGGAGTTGACGAAATGGGTGTGGCTGACGCATGCGGGCGCGGGCCCTGGGGCCTTCGGTGGAGCTCCCTATGGGACCACGAAACGTTTGAGGGGTGTGCCGAAATGGGTGTGGCTGACGCATGCGGGCGCGGGCACTGGGGCCTTCGGTGGAGCTCCCCATGGAGCCACGAAACGGGTGAGGGGTGTGCCGAAATGGGTGTGGCTGACGCATGCGGGCGCGGGCACTGGGGCCTTCGGAGCTGTCCCGCCTAATGGGACCACGAAAACTTGTGAGGGGTGTGCCGAGGAATGGGTGTGGCTGACGCATGCGGCGACGGCACTGGGGGCCTTCGGTGGAGCTCCTATGGGGGCCACGAAGCGTTTGAGGGGGCCTTGTGCCTGAATGATGGTGTGTGGACGAATGCGGGCGCGGGCACTGGCGGGCCGTCACGGTGGAGCTCCCCATGGGGCCACGGAAAAGCGGCAGCGCAGGATGCGAGGGTGTGCCGAAATGGGTGTGGCTGACGCATGCGGGCGCGGGCACTGGGGCCTTCGGTGGAGCTCCCTATGGAGCCACGAAACGTGTGAGGGGTGTGCCGAAATGTGTGTGGCTGACGCATGCGGGCGCGGGCACTGGGGCCTTCGGTGGAGCTCCCTATGCAGCCACGAAGCGTGTGAGGGGTGTGCCGAAATGGGTGTGGCTGACGCATGCGGGCGCGGGCACTGGGGCCTTCGGCGGAGCTCCCTATGGGGCCACGAAGCGTGTGAGGGGTGTGCGAAATGGGTGTGGCTGACGCATGCGGGCGCGGGCACTGGGGCCTTCGGTGGGGTTTCCTATGGAGCCACGAAGCGTGTGAGGGGTGTGTCGAAATGGGTGTGGCTGACGCATGCGAACGCGGGCACTGGGGCCTTCGGTTGGAGCTCAGTATGAGCCACGAAGCGTGTGAGGGAGATCGTGTCGGAATGTGTACCGAAATGGGTGAGGCTGACGCATGCGGGGCGGGGCACTGGTGCTGTTCGGTGGAGCTCCATATTGGTAGACACGGAAGCGTGTGAGGGGTGTGCCTGAAATGGAGTGTGGCTGACGCTATTGCCTCCAGAGGCACTGGGGGCACTCGGGGAGTCCTATGGAGCCACAAACGTGTGAGAGGGTGTGCCACGAAATGGGTGTGGCTGACGCAACATGCGGGCGCGGGCACTGGAGCCTTCGGTGGAGCCTCCCTATGATGCCACGAAACGCGGGCGAAGCCTCCGGCTCTGTGAGTAACTGCGGGGTGTGCCGAAATGGGTGTGGCTGACGCATGCGGGCGCGGGCACTGGGGCCTTCGGCGGAGCTTCTACTATGGGGCCACGAAACGTGTGAGGGGTGTGCCGACTTGTGTGTGGGTGACGCATGCAGGCGGCAGCACTGGGGCCTTCGGCGGAGCTCTTATGGGCCCGAAGGGGTCGGAAGGGTTTGAGAATGTCCGGAGGGTGGTGCCGAAGAATTGGCATGGGGGTGTGCGCTATGCGGGCTAGCGGGCAGCACTGGGCCTTCGGGTGGAGTTCCCTATGGAGCCAGAACGAAGCTTTGTGTGGAGGGGTGCTGCCGGAAATGGGGTGGGGTGACGAGATGCGGGACGCGGGCACGGGGCCTTCGGTGGAGCTCACTTATGGAGCCACGAAACGTCGTGAGGGGGTGGTGCGAAATGGGGTATGGGTGGTACGCAGGCGGGGGGCGCGGGCACTGGGGCCTTCGGCGGAGCTCTTATGGGGCCACGAAACGTGTGAAGGGTGTGCCGAATTGGATGTGGGTGACGCATGCGGGCGGCAGCACTGGGGCCTTCGGTGGAGTTCCCTATGGAGCCACGAAACGTGTGAGGGGTGTGCCGAAATGGGTGTGGGTGACGCATGCGGGCGCGGGCACTGGGGCCTTCGGTGGAGCTCCCTATGGAGCCACGAAGCGTGTGAGGGGTGTGCCGAAATGGGTGTGGGTGACGCATGGGGGCGTGAGTGCACTGGGGCCTTCGGTGAGCTCACATATGGTAGCCACGAAACGTGTGAGGGGTGTGCCGAAACGTGTGGGCGACGCATGCGGGCGGTTGCACTGGGGCCTTCGGTGGAGCTCCCTATGGGGCCACGAAACATGTTAGGGGTGTGACGACATTGGTTTGGGTGACGCATGCGGGCGGTGGCACTGGCGCCTTCGGTGGAGCTCCCTATGGAGCCACACCGAGAGCCGATCAAAACCCGGGCTGTGGAGGGTGTGGCCGAAATGGGGTGTGTGGGCTGACTCGCCATAGCGCGGCGCGGGGCACTGGGGCGCTTCGGTGGAGCTCAGTGTGGAGCCAAACCGAAGAGCCACGGTGTGTCAGGGCGGTGCCGAAATGGGTGTGGGTGACGCATGCGGGCGCGGGCACTGGGGCCTTCGGTGGAGCTCCCTATGGAGCCACGAAACGGTGTACTGGGTGGGTGACGAGGAGAGGAGGAGAGGAGGGGAGGAGGAGGGAGGAGAGGGAGAGGAGAGGAGAGGGAGAGGAGAGGAGAGAGGAGGAGAGGAGGGGAGGGCGAGACGAAGCCAGGAACGCGGGGGCACCGTCTCTCAAAACGAGGACCCAACACCACAGGATGGTTGGGAAAAAATTGTCCCCGCGGCTATTTATGACTACTTTTGGAATATTCCCCCTGTAGAGGGACAGGCCCGAACCTTAATCCCTAGACGGCGAGCGGGCTTACCTGGAGAGTGTGGGGCGGCGGCAGCCGGTTGGTCCGTGCCCCAAAACTGCGCAGCTTATTCTGGCGCTCCCTATGCAAGAGCAGCCCAACTGCACCCAGCCGGCAGTGGGCGACGTCGTCAGAAACACCCCTGCGTCTTAGGAAGGCCTCGGGGAAGGCGCGGGCCTACAGTCAACCTGCAGGAAGGGACGCCCGTTAAGGATTAAGGGCAGTTGGAACGCACATTCGAAGCTTTCCGAGCGGGGCGCGGCCAACGAAAGTGGCCAAGGATGGGCCGAGGAAGCAAGGATGCAAGGGTACCCTTGGGAGGGATGCCTATCCTTACTCTGCGGGTCGACTGTATCTGTAGGTGTGGGGCTGCCACCCGGTTGGTGCCCAAACTTCGTCCCTCATTCAGCACTCCCTACTGCAGCAGCCCAACTGTACCCAGTCGGCCTTGGGCAACCTGCTGTCGCGCCAAACTGGCCTTGCTTCGGGGGCACGCAAACACGGATTGGCGATCCATGGGCTTGGCGCGCGGTCGCCAAATTCGTGGCTCGGGAGAAATGCCCTCCCCACAATGCGGCCGGCGCCGCCTCGCTCGGCGGCGGAAGTCCGCGATTTCCCATGGAAACGGGACCCGTCGCTAATCCACGCCCCCTTGATCCATGTTCGGTTACACGCAAGAGTGACCCTGGGTAAGAGTGACCTTTGGTGCGCGGCTTTTTGAGGGCCGCGGGGGGACCAAACACAAGCAAGCAAGGCGCTACTGTCGCACCGCACGCGACGATCGAGGGGCCCCAATGGCCGCGCACCAAAAGTCACTCCGGCGAAGGGTCACTCGTACGTGTAGTCCACATGTTTGCGATCGCCTGATTGTTGGGTCACCGGGCCGGAGAGAAGGCCGGAGGCGGCGGCGCCCGGCCAGACCGCACGCACGCTGAATGCCCCCGCTCTGGGCGTCCGAGAGCCCCCCTGCGCAGGAGGCCCCCTGTGGGAGCATTCTGGATGCGTCGGGCGATGCTTCCCCATCGGTCGGAAGAGGCAGGTAGAACTATGAAGTAGGAAGGCGTTGAGAGTAGAGACTGGGTGTGTCCGCCCGCCCCATGAGAAGGACGGCGAAGGTGGAGCCACCCGATCACTGAAGCAGGAAGGCGCTTCAAATATACTGGAATCTGAGACTCCAAAAATATCTACTTTCAACGAGCGATGGGTAAATAAAAATTGGGGGGGGGGGAAGAGCAACGTGCATCCCTCGTGCCCCTAAAGGCCCCGAGCGAGAGGGCACGAACAGGGCACTTTGGTCTCCCCCTCCCTCCCCCCTTCATCGCACCCCCATCACTCGACGCCCGAACCGTTACTCGACGCCCAGACCCGTCACCACTCCGTCCCTCTCGACGACGCCATGCTCCCGACTGAGCCATCCTGCCCACGAGTCGCTCTCGGCCCTCCTCCCCAACCAGGAGCACCGAGTCATGCTCCCCTCCAGCGAACTTCGACGAGCGCGCTCCACGGCTCGCAAAAAGTCACTGCTCGCAGATGGCCTGGATCCCCCGCGAGGGACCTACGACACATCACACAGAGAGCAGACGTGGGCTTCTCGGACGTCTGCGAGTGGGCACTCTGCGAGTAGTGGCACGCGCTCGGCGAGAAACCGCTCCGCTCGTGGACGCGTGCTGGCGGCGGGGCGGCGGGCACTCGTCGGCCGGTGGCCGTTGCTGTGCGGCGGCTGGTTCCAGTCGAAGTCCTCCGAGCCCGGCGCCCGTCGTCACGGAGGAGTGAAGGGGCCCTGGGACACACAAATAAATACACACACAAATAACAGGATTCCCCACATTTTCAAATATTTTCTGGGTTTCTGTCTTCCCCCCCACTTCCCATAGTTTCCTATATTTTCTTGGGAATCATCGATCAATTGTGTCTGTGTGTTTTTTTCCCCTCCTGAGTCACGGAGGAGGCCGGCAGGGCAGGAGGGGCGGGGCGCACGGGGGGGGCGACGACCACTCGGGGCCGACCGTGCCGAAGAGGAGGGGAGGAGGAGGAGGGCAAATGCAAACAGAGAGGATGGGGGCGACGGCGAGGGGCAGGGAGGAGGACGATGAGGGCGAGGAAAACGCGGTGCCGAAGAGGAGGGGGGCCGACGGTGCCGAAGAGGAGGGGGGAGGAGGAGGACAAATGCAAACAGAGAGGATGGGGGCGAGCGGCGTAGGGGCAGGGGGAGGAGGACGATGAGGGCGAGGGAAACGCGGTGCACGAAGAGGAGGGGGGCGCCCCCCCCCCCCCCGGTGCGAAGAGGAGGGGAGGAGGAGGAGGGCAAATGCAAACAGAGAGGATGGGGGCGACGGCGAGGGGCAGGGAGGAGGACGATGAGGGCGAGGGAAACGCGGTGCCGAAGAGAAGGGGGGCCGACGGTGCCGAAGAGGAGGGGGGAGTGGGGGCGACGGCGAGGGGCAGGGAGGAGGAGGACGATGAGGGCGAGGGAAACGCGGTGCCGAAGAGGAGGGGGGCCGACGGTGCCGAAGAGGAGGGGGGAGGAGGAGCACACATGCAAACAGAGAGGATGGGGGCGACGGCGAGGGGCAGGGAGGAGGAGGACGATGAGGGCGAGGGAAACGGGGAGGGAGGAGGAGGACGATGAGGGCGAGGGAAACGGGGAGAAGGCGAAGGAGAGCGGCGAGGATAGCCGGGCGGCGCAAGAAGAGGAGAAGGCGAGGCAAGTCGACACCCCCGTCTCTTCCCTCGCCCTCCATGTCCACCTCCTCCTACTCCTTGTCCATCTTGCTCCTTTCCTGCCCCGAGGTCTCCAGCTCCTTACTCCTCCTCCTCTTCCCCTATGAAGTCTTCTGCACCCAGGTCCTCTTCTTCCCCCTCCTCTTCCTCGACCGAAACGAGCAAAGTAACCCCATCATATGAACGAGGAGGCGATGAACCCGTGGTCCTTTTTATTCTCTCTCGTCCTCCCCCTCATCCTGCTCCGCTCCTCCGCTGCCCGCAGCCTGCTGCTTCTGACTGCTCTCCTCCACCTCCCCCCCTCAAACACGAAGCCTTAGGTCGGGCATGTCCCCCTACAGGCGGATGTGGGACGAATGTGTATATATATATATATATATATATATATATGCACACTCACAACATACACCAAAATGGTCAAACATACCCAGACTCTATTTTCAACTAGTTTTGAATGTTCCTCCTGTAGAGGGACAGGCCGACCTAAACGAAGCCAGGATAGGGACAACACCGGACAGGAATACGTCGGGAATCTCTGAGGCCCAGCGGTCCGCGGCTCTGGAGGATGGATCGAGCGCCGCGGCCTTCTCAGCGCTTCCTGGGACGCCGCTCTGAGAGCGTTCTGGAAAACGCTCTGGAACGATCATATCCGCCCGATCATCCCCCCTCATGCTTTCTCCAGCAGGAGCTCGACCCCAACAAACCTCCTACAAGAAACCCAACCCTGAGACACCAGGACGTTCATTGACTGCTGGTGTGGGAACGTCACGCCTGCCATATCAGAACCATCGAAACCCAAGAAACCCAGGGCACCCTGGAGGCAAGCAGGATGTCTCTTGGCACGGGTCTCCACTGTACTGGCCTCCACCTGCACGGTTACCCCCAAGGCCGTAGGCGACCCGAGGAGGAGGAGGAGGAGGAGGAGGAGGAGGAGGAGGAGGAGGAGGTGAGGGAGGGGGAGGAGGAGGTGGAGGAGGGAGGAGGAGGGAGGAGGAGGGAGGAGGAGGAGGAGGTGGAGGAAGAGGAGGAGGAGGACGACGGGTCGCCTAAGCCCTTCGGAGAAACCCTCCACCTCCACCTATGGACAACCTCGCCTCGTCCACGCTGCTCCTCCCCGGAGGGCCTTCCACTTCCCCCGTCCCTCCCCCGCCCTGAAGCCGCCCCCCCCTCCAGCACTTCCACCAGGTAGCTCATGACGCGGCGCACGTGCGTCCTGCCCCCGGGCTCGAGTTGAGACCCACCCGACCCCGTCTTCGTCGCTGTCGTCCTCCCCGTTGTCCTCGTCGCCAGGGGTGTCGTAGTCGTCGCCGTGGTCGGCGCCGCCTTCGTCGCCGTGTTCGTAGCCCACGTCGCCGCCGTTGATGTCGACGTCAGCATCATAATCACTATCAGCATCGTCATCTGTATCATCATCACCATCACCATCACAATCACTACCACCAACATCATCACCATCACCATCACCATCACCATCACCATCGGCTTCATCATCATCATCATCATCATCATCATCATCATCAGCATCATCATCATCAGCATCAGCATCAGCATCAGCATCATCATCATCATCAGCATCATCCGTATCATCATTACCACCATCATCATCATCGTCATCAGCATCGACATCATTAACATCATCATAATCATCATCACCATCACCACCACCACCATCATCACCATCACCATAACCATCATCATCACCACCATCATCATCAGCATTGTCCTCATCAGCATCCCCACCACAACCAGCACCATCACCATCATCACCATCACAATCATCATCACCATCACAATCACCACCGTCATCACCACCATCATCACCATCATCAACACACCACCACCACAACCACCTCCACCATCATCTTCATCACCATCATCATCATCATCATATCATCGTCATCATCCTCATCATCATCATCATCACCATCATCATCGTCGGAGGAAGGGAGGGAGGGAGGGAGGGACGGCAGGCCGCCTCCTCCCTCCAACTGGTCCTTCCTCCCTGCCGATTCTTCCTTCCCCTCATCTTCCTCCTCCTCTTCGCCTCAACCTTGCGCTCCTCCGCACTTCCCCTCCCCACCCCACAAATCCCACCAGCCCTCTGGGCGTAGGTGGTCTAGAGCAGATCCTCTTCCACCCCTCCCTCTTCCCCCTTGGGGAGGGGTTTACCCCTCCCCCTACCCCCTCCCCTGGACCTGGACGGGGGGGGCCGCGGGTAGTTAGAGCGTCCCAGATGGCCCAAGACGGCTCCAAGAGCGCCTCAGAGAACCCAAGATGAGCTCCAAGATGGCTCAAGATAGCGCAAGATCGCTCGAGATGGCTCCTAAGATGGTTCCAAGAAGCCCAAAGACGGCCCCAAGATAACTCCAAGTGGCCAAAGAGCTCCCCAAGGAGGCCCCGAAGAGGCCCAAATCGTCCCAAAACCGTGGGAAAATAAATACTTTGTGCTTTCTCGCCTTTTCCTCCGAGGCCATCCGAGGCCTGGAATGGTGACAAGATGGGCCCAAGAGGGCCCCAAGAGAGCCCCAAAAAGCCCAAGAAAGAACGGCCCCAAGAGCGCCCAAAGAGCACTCCAAGAGCGTTCCAAGAGGGGTCCAAGAGGCGATTTTAGGGGCTTCCGAGGGGGGACGCTAATTAAACCCCCCCTCTTGTTTGATCGATCTCCTCCAAGATGGCCCAAAGAAGCGCCCAGGAAGCCCCAAGAGGTCCCAAGATGGCCCCAAAATGGCCCCAAGAGGCCCCCAAGAGGCCCCCCGGAGGCCCCCAAGAGACCCACAAGAGGCCCCAAGAGCCCCCCCAGATGCACCCAAGATGCTCCAAGAGGCCTCGGCGAGAATGCCTAATCATTGATTCTACACAGGTTTTAGCCACATGGAGGCCTCTTGGGGGGGGGCACGGATTAAGATGACTCCAAGAGCGTCTGGGAGAGCCCAAAATGACCTCCAAGATGGCTCAAGATATCCCAAGATGTATCATAATGGCTTCCTCTGTGTGCTGCCCACTTCTCTGATCGAGGCAATTCCTCTGGGCATCGTTTCTGGATGGGCTGGTGGGGATTCGCGAAGCGACAACAATTCTGATTCCCTCCTGATTCCTGTGTGCTGCGGGCTCACCGTTCCTCCTCCAGTCTCCTTGACCTAGGTTCTTTCGTCGTCGTCCTGCTCATCCTCGCCTTTCCTTCGACTCATCCTGATCCTTCTGTCCGTCCTCCCCTCTCCTCCTGCCCTCCTGCTGGTGTCTCTCCTACTTCTACTCCTCGTCCCTATCCTCCCTCGCCTTCACCACCACTCATACCTCATCTCCTTTCTCCGTCTGCGCCCCTCGGGTATAGTTCCTCCTCCTTCTCCTGCTTCCCCCTTGTTGTTCGTCCTCCCTCTTCCATTGCCGAACCCCACCACGCGTACGCGTGGTGGCACAGCGGTGTGGGTGGCCCGTCGGATACTGCCCAACGTGCGGTCGAAACGCTGCCAGAAGGAACCCTGAATAAGGAACGCGTCCCTTGTTTCATGAGTTAAACTTCGATGTCCCATGGAAAACCTTCAGGACAGCCTCAGAACAACTGCAAAACACTTAAGGAACACTGAACCCTCCTCAACGAAAAGGGTTCCTCAGCGACCCGACTGATCCAGAAGCTTGATATTTCATCAGTTCAACGGATGGATGACGGACGGTTTCAAACAAAAGAGTTGTCGCTCGAGACTCCGTGACACAGATTCACCATATCGTCGGACAGATCTGACATGTATCCGGATGGATGTGGCGAATGAGATTCCTGTTCCCTTGGGGCACTGCAACACTTCTCCTTCAACAGCTGCATAGATGCAGGGCGGGTCGGCATTCTAAGAATGTGATTCGTGATCTCATCTCGGTGCCTCCTAGATTCGTGTCACAATTCCTACCATCTGCCTGCAGCAAGGGGGACCCCTCTCAGACCCGTGGTGGCTCAGCATGCTACTCATACGAAGCCCATCGTGATCGTTGACTCGCATCGCAGAGCCGATGGTGCCCTCGGCTTCCCAGCCCTGCCACATCTGGGGCGCCGAACAGGACGGGCGCGCCCAGCCACGTACACGAACGCATTCCCCCAGTTCGCGAGGCCGCCCTCATGTCTCGAATGCTCGCGTATTGCGCTCTCTCGAACACCATGTGAGTTCATGCGAACGACGAAAGGGCACGGGCATCACGCAAGATGGCGCAGCGACCTTACGCGATGTCTTACGCGGGACGCCAGCGCGGCACGCTACATTGGAGACGTGGGCGCTTACGCGCGAGCTTACGCGAGCATCTTACGCGCCCATGTCGGCGCAGACGATCCAGCTTCTTTTCGTCGCGCTTGTATGCTTAGCCACCGGTCGAAAAAAGTGGGTAATAACATCAAGAGGGTGTTGAAAACAGGTCGTATGTTCGCCCGCCCCCTGAAGAGGAAGAAAGGGAAAGCCGCTCGACGATTGAAGCAGGATGGTGGTAAGGCTTCGCTTCGGGATGCGCACAGACAGCGCCTTCAGGTGGCCCTGCTGGTCTCAGCAGGCCCCACCCGAGCAGCCCCAGCTGGCTTCAGGAGGCCCCTTGAACAGTCTGGGGCGGTCCCTGCCGGGCCTGTTTTCCACCACCACCACCACGAGTTGGAGGGGGAAGGAGAAGGAGGAGGAGAAGGAGGAGACTCAGACTTAGACAACCCTTGGCGAAGGAAGCAGCGCTATCCGACGTGTCTTACTCGCTAGGCGGCATGCCTGAGTTCAGGCTGCGACTCTTTCCTGCGCCTGATTTCTTAGCCGCGTAGCATTCGCTGACGTGCCAGCTGCTCGGCGTGAACTAGTGGCACCTTAAGTTGTAAAAAGCCAAGTGAAGACAAGCCTCGATGTAGCTGTTGTCCGTGTCGTCCAGGTCGTAGCCGACGACCTTCAGCTTCTGGTCGCGCTGTGGGTTCAAGGCCATCCAGTACAGCTCTGCGGCTGGTGATTGCGTTGGGCACGCTCTTCTCTTTGGGGTCGTCCAGAGATACCTCTTCAGTCTTTTGAGGTCGCGTTTGCTTTGCAGGAAGCACCCGCAACGTGCTCGTTATTGAACTCAGGTAATTGATCTGGGTCATCGGACATGTGGTCCCATGGGTCAGGAATAGGAGGCAAATCTTCGGGGACTTCTTCACATTCAAGCTCTTCTCTCTGGCGCGGGTGGTTCGTAATCTCCACTGCGCTCAGTCCTCCTTCTTTTCCAGGTTTGCTGAGCGCTTGCATCCACTCGTCCTTCGTCGGGCTCACCAACGGAAGAGCTCGCAGGTCACGTCTCTTCGTCCCCGTTCTCGTGTTGCCCAATCTAATCGTGGCCCTGTACGCCTGGGCGAATCTTCTAGCTTCCCAATGCTCGCTTATCTCTTCTGCTATTGCATCTCTGGTTTGTTGGCGCGCTTCAGCTCGTACTTTTCCGCACTGTCTCGATATGGCCCTCAGAAGTGGTTCGACCTGTCTCTTTGTGGCGCCGGTGGCCCATGTAGCTTCGCGTAGATCACGTCTCTGCTGTAGCATTGCCAGCCTTGCCTTTCTTAGCCGTCTATACTGTTCGTCAACAAAGTGTGGTTGCAAGAAAACTCTTTGCCCGCGCGAACCATGTTCTGCTCCAGGTACTCGGAGATCGCGTCGGGCGTCTCCTGCATTCCAAGTTGTACCCAGCGGGGCACGTCGTCCTGCAACGCCTCGTTGAGCTTGGTGAGGAAGTCATGCTTGAGGTCTCCGTGTCGGAGCGCGTAGACTAGCGAATCTAGGTTCCACTTCTCACGTTGTAAACTCGCCTCTGGGTCGTCGCATGTGGCCAGTTTGTCATGCATGATCGTCGCGTGCACAAGAACATGGTCGCGCAGTTGTCTGTCTGGAATGCACTGCAGTCTTCTGCCCATCCTCAGCAGAGGCGCGGCCTTGGTGCAAGCTTCCTTCCACGATACTGGCCCGATAACGCAGTCCAGCCTCGAGGTCTCCTCGTTCTTGCCGAACCAGGTGGGATCGAGCGTGTCGCTGTAGACTGCCATGTGGTGCCGGTACAGCACTTCTCGTAGACATTCTCCTGCTCCTTTGAAGAACTCCTTCGTCGCCGCCTCCTTCTTGATGACGCCCTCGCCGACGTAGCCGTTGCTCTTGGTCGCGCTGTTTCCGATGCCGTCGCTGAGGTCCGTGAGGATGATGGGTAGCGAGGGGTGTGGCGTGCTGAGAAGCACCTGGTCCAGCCACTGCGTCATGTGCGTGCAGGTCTCTCGGTAGTGAGTCGCTGCTTTCGCCGTCTTCGGCTTCGGTGGGAAGTACATCGCCACCGCCGTAATGTCCATCAGCCCGTTCTTGCATCTGGCCGCTAGCAATCTTCCTTGCAGTGCGGCTGGTGTCTCGAAGACACGCCTGAGGTGGGACTTGTCGAAGCGCCTGCCCCACATAATCCAGCACCCAGCCGATTTGTTTGTGAACACTCCTGGCCCCCAGCCAGAATCAACTATCAGTCTGGCTCTCACGTCCGACTGGAGCCCATGTGTGTAGCCTGGGGGGGCCTTGGACTGCGTGCCGACTAACGCGAAGACGTCGAAATTGGCGGCCTCGTCGGCGATGTCCTCAGCACGGTCCCCCAGCGCCGACAGCGGGTTGAAGACCCCGACGAGCAGCGGCAGCGCCCTGAAGGGCCTGCCAGCGCGGGTCCTCAGGGAAGGGGCAGCCGCCATGGCCCTCGCCGCAGCGCGGCTCCTGGCGGCGTGGGGGGGGTGTGGGGCTCCCCTGCGTCGGCCCTGCATCCTTGATGGAAAGGGGGCTGGAGGAGGAGGAGGAGGAGGAGGAGGAGGAGGAGGAGAGGAGGAGAAGGGAGTAGAAGAGGAGGAGGAGAGGAGGAGGAGGAGGGAAGAGGAGGAGGAGGAGGGAGGAAAAAAGCTAAAAATGGGATGAAGGACGGAGCGAATGGGCGGGCGGGGCGGCGGGCAGGCGGAGCGCGGCAGGGAGGGGCGGAGGCGGCGGAGGCGGACCGGCGTCGGGGGGCCCTCCCCCACCACGTCTGGTGCGTCGTGTGGAAAACCAACCCCCATAACAGCCCCCACACCTCAGGACCGCCGGAGGCGACGCCGGGGCGCGGACCCCGCCCTGGGCTTGCTCGTGGGCCTCTGGAAACCAGCCTGGAACTGCTTTCGGTGGGCCTGCTAGCAGGCCCGCGGGGGCCGCCTCCTCCTCCTCTTCCTCCTCCTCCTCCTCCTACTCCTCCTCGTCCTCCTCCTCCTCCTCCTCCTCCTCCTCCTCCTCCCCTTCCTCCACCTTCTTCTCCGCCCGATCGGGTTGCCTACTGCCCCGGGGTAAACCGTGCACCTTGCCCTCGCGCACAGCCCGCTGAGTTACCACGGCGTGGCGCCCACAGCAGACTGGAGCCTGGGGACCCCGAAGCATGTTCGGAGTCCGGAGACGGTGCGGCGACGGACCGCGCGGAGACCTCAAAAACTCCCTAAGCCTCACTGCACGGTCCGTCCCGCGGAGAGGGACTCGAGTCCCAAAACGGTGCGGTGACCCCGAATCCCCACCGACTCACCACACAGTGCGGTCACCTCACCGTTTGGGGGCCCCCAGACGCGCGAACCTCGGCTGATTAGCAATCAAACCACCCCTAATATACCCTCTGGGCTGGCGGCCCCAGAATCGAATCGATAAGCCGGATCGGGTCGACTGGAGCATCGAATCGGCAGAGTCGGCAGGGCCGAGTAGGATCGAGTCGGAAGCTGGCTGTACGGACGCCGGATCGGAATCGACATCGGCAGGCACGATCTGCGTGTCCTCTGGTGGGACTCGTCACTGAAATCCTCGGACGTCGATCGTCGTCGCAGTCGTCGTCGCAGTCGTCGTCGTGGGTCGTCGAAGGTCGCCCGACGCCGTCAAAACTTGGCCGGCCTGGAGATCCCCCCGGGGGGGTTCGGCCAACCCTCCCTTCTGGGAGTTTGGCGGACCCGAATCCCTCCCCTGGGAAACCCCAAACCCCCTCTTGGGGGGGTTGGGGGAAACCCAAACACTCCCCCCGGGAGGGGCTTGAGGAAACCCGAACCCCCCCTCAGGGGGTGGTTTGGGGAAATCCGACCCCCACCCCCCAGGGGCCTCCCCCAGGGAGGGGGGGGGGGGGGGGGGGAACCCGAAACCCGCCCCGCCCCCAGGGCGGAGTTTGAAGAAACCCGACCCCGAAAGAACCCCCCCCCCAACCCCCCCCCCAGAGGGGAGGGAGGGGGAAGGGGGAAACCCCCGAAAAACCCTCGAAACCCTCCCGGGAGGGGCTGGGGAAACCCGACCCCCCCCGAGGGGAGGTTTTCAAGGAATCCCCTCCAGGGGGGGGGCCGGGGGGAACCCGAGGGGTGGGGGGTGGGGAAACCCCAAGTAGGCACGATCTGCGTGTCCTCTGGTGGGACTCGTCACTGAAATCCTCGGACGTCGATCGTCGTCGCAGTCGTCGTCGCAGTCGTCGTCGTGGGTCGTCGAAGGTCGCCCGACGCCGTCAAAACTTGGCCGGCCTGGAGATCCCCCCGGGGGGGTTTTCGGACCACAACGCTGCGAAAGCTACGTAACCCCCTACCCTCCCCTTCTGGGTGTTTGGCGGAAAACCCACACCCGAATATCCCTCCCCCGAACACCCTCAAATAAAAAACCCCAAACCCCCCCCCCTCATGGGGGTTGGGGGAAAACCCAAACATAAACACTGAAACTCCCACTTCACCTTGTGACCGGGAGGGGGGCTTTTGAAGGAAATACACCCGAAACAAAAAAAAAAACCCACCTCAGGGGGTGTTTGGGGAAAATTTCCGCCCGCGTCCCCCAACCCCCCAAGGGCGGGGCCTCCCCCAGGGAGGGGGGGGGGGGGAAACCCGAAACCCGACCCGCCCCCCCCAGGGCGGAGTTTGAAGAAACCCGACCCCCCCCCAGAGGGGAGGGAGGGGGGAAGGGGAACCCAAAACCCTCCCGGGAGGGGCTGGGGAAACCCGACCCCCCCCGAGGGGAGGTTTTCAAGGAGGGTTGGGGAAACCCGAAACCCCCTCCGGGAAGGGGGGGGCCCGGGGAAACCCGAGGGGGGGGGGTTGGAGAAACCCCAAGTAGGAAACCGAACTCTATACATTGACGTGTTTTCTGGCCCTGCACTGAAATTCGCACAGGGACGCGGATTCTGGTGTATACGGGGTCCTGGCGTATACATTCTTCGCTGTTTCCCCGGGAAGACGGGGAAGAAAGTCCAGACCACCCCAGCATCGGCCTTGACCCTCAACAAAAATCCTGGGATGAAAAAAACGGCCCGCCACTGGTAATGTATATGTTCCAGCTTCCGACCAAGACCCTCCTGGGGGGGGGTCGCAGGGGTTCGCACCCACCCCCCCCCCACCCCACCCCACCCCACTGGGAGGGGGTCGCACAGCCACGCCCGTCTGGCGAATCCCCTCGTCCCCCCCGGGAGAGGGTCAACGCGGGCCCCCCCCGGGGGCCCGTGCGGGCCCGTCGGGGGCCCCTTATGGGGGGGCCCTCCGGGGGTGGGGTGTGGACGGCGACGGCCCCTCCCTCCTCCCTCCTCGGGTGGCATCCCTCCGAGACGCCCGAGACTCGGCCGACCGCCGTGCCAGGCTGCGCCGAGGCAGGGGGGCCAGGGAGGGAGGGGGGAGGCGACGACGACGGCGCCGGAGCGAAGTGGAAGACATCGGCAGAAGTCGGCTGCCGAATCGAAATCGGCAGGAATCGGATCGGGCGAACTCGAAAGCGAAATCGTGAATCGGCATGCTCGCATCGAATCAGATCGAGTCGGAACCCTGGGAAATCGAATCGTATCGGCCTGGAGGAGTCGGAAAGCGCCCAGTTTGGAAGGGGTCTAATTTAGGAGGGCCAAACACATTAGGGATATAGGGGTCTTTTCTGCAGCCGCCCATATTCAATATCCCTGATGCAAAGACGGGGACCGAATTACGTGAGACCACGTCTCCACTGTGTTATTAGGATTCGGGGTTCTATTCTCAATGATCGGCACGCCTTCCTGCTGGCCGGAGCCGATGCTGGGCTTGGGCGATGCTCGATGGGTGGCGAGGAATGCGGGGGCGATAAAAAACATGCGCCGTGCGTTCCCCTCCTGGGCCCAGGAGGGCTGAGGCCCCAAAGATGCACGAAAAGTGCACCCGCCTTCACCCCCGAATTACACGTCGGTCGGAAGAAATATGTGAAATCATGAAGCAGGAAATCGGGTAAAACAGATTGGGTCCAAGCCGACCCAGAGAATAACACAACAGCGCACACGCATATCTATCTTGGAGTAGAAAGGCGCTTGAAGTAGATTGGGATCTGACAATCTAGAAATACCTGCTTCCAACGACCGGCGCGTAACCCTCACCATTACGCAACGCTCGATGGGCCACCTCAAAACCGCAGCCAGCTCATCAAACTTTCAACGACCAGTTGGCGCGCCTCTGCTAAGATGCAGCCAAGACGACGATAACATCGGGAGGGCACAGAAGTCGATAGTCTCTGTGATCCGACGGCTCTGGAAGATATCCCAGGCGTCGTGGACTTCTCACAGGGTCCCAGAACGCTCTGGAACAGATGCGTCCTCGTCATAGCCCCGTCCGAACCCAGACCCTCGACGTCATGTTGCTTTTTGTGCCTCATCACGTCGACCCCCCAAGGTCTGGACCCAAATCCCCAGGACTGGTTTCTTATCCTCAGCGGTTTCTTGACGGCCCCGCGGCTCGGGAAGGGCCGCCAATGGGCGAGAATAGCGAGAAGCCTTCCGTGGTGGTTGCTTCGTGGCTCGGGGGGGGCCTGGGAAGTGGGCGCGCCTCTGCCTCGCACCGCGGCTCCCCACGGCAGGCCGCGCCGCGCTCCTCGGCCTCGCCACGCAGTACACGTTGGGCAGCTTGGGCAGGGCCGACTCGCTCGGGGACCTCTCCGCGCGCGGGGGGCGGCGCGCGACGGCTGCAATCGGGAGCGGCCAAGAGGGGGGTGTCCAAGAGGGGAGGGTGCAAATCATGACCGGCGGCATGTGCACGGCCCAGCGGGGGGGCCAGGGACGTAATGAAATAAGAAGAGGCGACATGAAATCTGGGGAAATATCACGGCCCCCGCCATGATATCCACCCCCCCTAGTCATCACCCCCCTCTTGTCCGCCCCCGATGCAAGGGGGATCGAGTCGGGCCGGGCAAGATCGGGAAACGTTTTCTGTTTGGTTTGGTCCGCGGGCGCTGGGCGCGAACTTTTTGGGGGGCGGCGAGCGGGAGGGGGAGACAGGTGCCCCCCTCTGGGCCCCAAGGGGCCCCTCTTGGGGCCCTACGGGGCCCCTGTTCGGCAGCCCTCGCCGCTGCGCCATGTATCGTCCCCCCGCGCGCGTCCTCTGAGGGCGCACGACGAGTCAGGCGCCGGTCGAGCAACGGGAGGGGCACCCCAGAAGCCCACTGGGCGCCAGGGAGCGGCGGGCAGAAGAGGAGGAAGGCGCCACAGCAAAAGGGCCGCGCTCAGCACATGGAGACCTCCACGCGAGCGCCAGGGGTGCAGCGTGAGGTCGAGGAGCGAGCCCACGAGGCGTACGGACAGGCAGGGTCGGGGAACGCAGTGACAGAAGCACAAGAGCTCGGAGGTCCGCGCAGATTCTTCGGATCGGCGCTGGGCCGCTGAGTGCACTCTGTGGACTCAGGGGAGGCCAGACCAATGCCCTTCCTCTTCTGAGCTCTGAGAAAAAAAGAAGTCCCTGAATGCTCCCCTTCGGGACGTCCGACTTCGACGTTTCCGCGTCCAAGAAGGGAGTTGTGTTTGTGGTAACCCACCCGGACCCCCTGCAGCCTCCAGACTCCCCTCCACCTCCCCTCGTTCTTCCCGGTGCTGCTGGACATCCGACGAGAAACCTCCATGGCAGTGGGGGGGGGGGGAGGGGCGGGAGGAGGGGCCCCCCGGCAGAGCCTCGGGCGCCGCCCCTGGCGCGCTCCCCGCGCCGAGGGGGGTCCGGCGCCGGTCCCAGAAAACTCCGCGCGGGCCGCCGAGAATCACGGAGAGGGCGCCACCGAGAGGTGCAGGCTTCCCAACTGATGGGAAGGGGGCTCCACGTCACGTCGCGCCGCTGCCTCTGGATCAGGGCAGGCAGTGCTGTCCTGCCCGAAGGGGGGAGGACGGGAGAAGCAGGAGAGGCGGCGACGAGCGCGCAGGGCGGGAGGCTCGCCGGCGCTCGGGCGTCCCTTCCTCGTACGTGTTTCGGCTTCGCGCGTGTATTTGTTCGCAGGGTGGCCCAACATCAGGGGAACAAGAAGTGGCATAAACATAAAAAACTCGGAGGTCCGCGCGGATGTCTCGGATCGGCGCTGGACCCCCCTAGCGGGCGCGCTCCCTAGCTGGCGCGCGAGCGCGCCAGGGGCGGCGCCGAGCCCGCAAAGGGGCCCCAGCGCCGATCCAGAAAATCCGCGCGACACTCAGATTTTTTAAGGTTTATGCCACTGTTTTGTTCCCCTACTTATCCCCAACTCTTGGTGGTAATCTTGGGGTCCCTCGAAGGGGATGGGGTTGGGGTTGGGGATGGGGATCGGAGCAAGGACACCTGGCCATCTCTCGGACGTCCGTTCCCTGTGTTTTTTAATTTACGTCACTCTTTGTGTTCCCCTGAACATGCTCCTCGAGGGCCCTCGACGAGAAGAGTGCACACCTCTTAGCGATGCCGAGAGGCAAGAGAGAGACGGCGACGAGCGCGCAGGGCGGGAGGCCGGGGGCCCGGGGTCCGGGACTGGGGGGGGGGGGCGAGGGGGGGGGGGGGGGGGGGCCATGGGCGAGGGCGGCAGGCCCGGGCGGAGGCGCAAGGCACTGACGACAGTCGGGGCGTTGACCTAAGGAACGCTAAATAAGGAACGAGGCCCCTTTTTTCCATAAGTTAAACTTCGATGTCCCATCGGAAACATAAGGAACACTTGGGGCAAGCTGTGAAACACTTCAGGAACGCGGAGCCCCTCCCCAACCAAAAGGGTTCCCTCTTCAGGGCCCCGACTGTACTCGACTCGGGCATCGGCCTCTTCAAGACGAGGCCAGGACCTCAGAGATCCAGCATATGGAAAAAGTCAGGACGGAGGTTCTGCTAAGCTTTTGGCCTCCTCTGGGGGGCCCTCGCCGGGCCCCGGGGCCGTCAAAAGACGATCAGGACGAAAAACCGGTCCCGGGGAAAGGGTCGGGACTTTCATGGGAGCCTGTATTGAAAAAATCAAAACATCGGATGTCTGGGATCGGGGATCTTCTGACCCGGGTCAGTCCCAAACCCGGGTCAGTCAGGCCCTGCAGGATCCTGCAAGATCCTGAGAGGTCCTGCAGGATCCTGCACCCACGCCTGGGTCAGTGCACTCCTGGCTCTGCAGGATCCTGCAAGATCCAGCGCTCTGACTGACCCCCGTTTGCATTGACCCCCGTCTCTTGAGCCCCCACAGGACAAGGACGAACTGGGACCGGGACGAATCGGGGAGTTCTGGGATGCCGTGGGACTGGAAGATGTATCGGGCGTCTCGGCCGTTCTGGAGCGCTCGAGAACGCTCTTAGAGAGAGAGAGAGAGAGAGAGAGCGTTGAGGACGGTCTCGAGTATCCAGGTGTGTCTCTGCCTTCTTGCGTTTGGTCCTCTGAGGGCCTCTATATCCTGGAGCGCCTTCGTCGCAACGGCTGGATATCCCTCAGAAGCTCCAACCAGAAATCACCCTGGGACATGTCTGAGGGCGAGCTCTGATGAGGAGCGCCACGTTCCCCGGCGCTCTGGGAAAGCTACGACGGCAGTTCTTCCTCTGAGCTTAGGCCTCTACACCCTGCGAAATGCTCAAGAAATCGTGGGTTAAGAAGCTCAGAGTCTCAGAATTTGAATAAAACCCAGAACTCCTATCAAAATCTTGGGATTTGCATTGAGACATTAAGCATAATCGAGACTCTGGACGAACACTTAGGTTTTCTTGAGCATCGCCTAGGGTGTAGAGGCCAGCTTTGGGGATCCAGGATTCGCAAATCATACCCTGCGGGGAACAGGCCGTCCTGGGCATGGAACCGAGAGCTCCGAGGCCCACGTCGAGAGAGGCTCACGCCGCCGAGGGCCTGGGGGAGCCGACGGCGGCCACGACGGCGACGACAAAGCAGCGGAAACGGCGCAACGAGATGATCTCGCAGGCATTCGGCGGCTTTCGGAGGCTCCCGAAGACGATGTCCCGAGACGGCGAGGTGGACACGCCGTCGGGCGAGGCTTGGCGGGGGCCGGGCCCCGCAGACAGTTCTGCGACCGAGGCCACTGCCTCGAGGGCGCCTCGAGCGCCCAGGGCCTCCAGGCTCGGAGCAGCATCCGGTGACGGACTGCGGCGAGGAGAGGAGAATAACTCCTCGTCGAGGACGCGGAGGAGAACCGCAGCTGAGGACCCTTCAACCTCCGAGGCCATGCTCGGTACCCTTCCCGCAGATCAACGCCGAAGCTACCTGGTGGCGAGGATTGGCGCATGCGTTGCTGGACTACGGCAACTTGCAGGGTGGCTGGGATTCAGTGACCCGTAGGCGCCGCCTCACTCGCCACTGCCGAGCCAGGTCTTTGCAGCGCCGGTGCCAGCTAGCAGTCAATGTGGCCAGACTCGTCCTCCATAGCCTCCCTCTTTCCACACCCCACCTGCTTGTTTTAAGGACGCTTGCGCAGCAGCAAGCTGAGGTCGCTGTCCGAGCCAGCCAGCGAGCCAAGCAGCGTGGGTGGGAGGATTGGGTGAGCAAGCACAGCACTGAACAGGGCGCGTCAGCTCTTTTCAGTTTTTCTAAGGTACCTACTGGCTGGACGCCTGACGACACCACAGTCGATCACGTCCCCTTAGGCTCAGCCGAGCAAATTGAGCAGCTCAGGGCTGAATGGGAGTCATGGTGGTGCGTCTCAGAGCCCCACCCTGCGCTTCCCTGGCCTGACCTCTCCCTCCTCGAGCCCCCCCCCCGTCCGACCGTCCCTGAGCTGCTGGCAGTCATCAAAAGCTACAAGCCCACCACGGGCCAAGGTTATGATTGCATTAACCCGCGGCATTTCTTGCATTTGGGCCTCGAGGGCCTGGACACGCTTTGCGAGCTTTTGCATTTGATTGAGCTGAGGCTTGACTGGCCCACCGCGTGGGTCAAGGTTTTCTTCTTGGCCAAACGTCTGGGCGGTTTTCGACCGATTGCTCTCCTGCCTGTGCTCGCGAGGGTCTTGTGTCGCTTACGGAAGTCCGAGATCCAGGATTGGCAAAGAAGAAATTTCAGAAGTTTGTCTTGGGGGACCCGCGGCAAGGCCGCAGATAAGTGCGTCTGGGTGCAGGCCGCGTGGGCCGAGTGGGCTCATGGCCAAGGCATGGCGTCGGGGGCGGTTTTGGTTGACCCCAACAAGGCCTTTGAGCTCACTCGGCGCCACCATCTCGTGGCCGCCGCAGAACGCACAGGGTTCCCAATGAGATTACTGTACCTCCTCATCAAGCTGTATCGTCAGCCGCGGATTTTAGATATGGGCACCTTTGTGTCGGAGCCCATTTTTTCAGAACAGAGTGTCCTGCCTGGCTGCGTGTTTGCAACGATGATGTTACAGCTCGTCTTGCTACAGCCTCTAGATGAGGTCCGCAAAGTTGCCCGTGCAGTTTCACTTTCTACAGTGGTCGATGACATAGGTCTGCAGCGCTTCGGTGAACAGGAGCGTGTTCATGCAGATCTCACTGCAGCAGGTTGCGAGCTAGCCCGTCAGTTGAAAAAAAAGTTGATCTGTTGGTGGCGAAAGATAAGACGCGTTTCATGAGCAGTGTAGCCCCACTCAGGACGTCTTTAGAGGCCAGCCTTGAATGCCTGGGAGGGCAGCGCTCTCGCACTGAAAGGAACTTGGGGGTTGACTTCGGGTCTGGGCGGAGGTTGGGTCGTGCCACTAAGCGAGAGCGCTTGGCTGCTGCCGTCGTCCGCTCAAGGCGCTTAAAGATTTTGCAAAAAGCCAAACGTCGCCGACTCATCAGCAGCAGCATGCAGCGACGCTTTGCCAATATTGGATCACCACAGTTCCTACCGACGCAGTTCCAACAACACGTCCAGAAGCTGACATGGCACTACGACCTCGAGGAACACGACTTGCACGAGCACACCAGGCTGGCGGTGAGGCACCTCGCCCCCCCGAGACCCTCGGCGTCTGTGAAGCGGCACTACTACTTCACCGACGCGTCCTACCACGCCAAGGCGCCAGGCACATCGGCATGGGCAGTGGTACACCTGAGGGAAGACGACCAGGGCATCGCCTACTACAGACACATGTACTCCAACCATGCCCTGTCAGTCAGCGAGGAAATGGCCAACAACATCACCTCCAGTACCAGCCCCGAATTGGGGGCGTTGCTCTGGGCAGGTATCGCATGTATCCAAGAGGACGATGAGCAGGAGATCGTCATTATCGGCGACAACACCGCGGCCCTGGGAGCGGCAGCTGGAACATCGAGGATCAGATCGTGTAGGAACCGCCCACTCGCGAGGTTCACGCGTATATTATTCCGGCAACTCCAGCTCACCAAGGCCATCAGCTTCGAACACACACACATGCTCATCGAGATGCCCCCTGGAATGAAGCAGCATATATGTTGTCAAAATATGCGGCACTCCAACCAGCGCCACCACCACCCGCGGAAGAGCTAGTTGACATAGTACGATATAACAGCACGCTCGAATGGGCCTGGATGGACAACCCTGCGTGCAAGGATCTACATGCTTACCCAACCTGGAGGCACGGACAGCTCGAGGAGCACGTCTCACCCCAGTTGGCTGAAGCAGACCACATCCCTGACCTTACCGCAGACAGCTACAACAAGGGCATGCTGAAGCTCAACATCGCGCAGTACAACGCTCAGTCCATGGTAGGCGACTTCACCTCCACAGACCTGCACCTGGACATCTCCAGCAAGGGGGCTCTAGTCAGAGCCCAACTCTTGGACCTTCAGGTCCACGCCGCAGGGCTGCAGGAGACTCGCTGTAAGGATAGGCGTTTAAGCATTTTGTATCATGTATCATTGCTTTACGTTTCATTATTCTGTCCCCCCTTTTGTTTTTTTCCTTATGGACAGGACAAGGTTTCATCAACATCCAGAGCGAGGCGCAGGACGGCAATTGGGGATGCGCGTTGCTACTCAATGTGGAGATCCCGTACGGACAGCTCAAAGGGAAAGACCTGTACTTCAAGCAGTCCCAGCTCGCAAAACTGCACTCTCTGGTCAAAGCTGGAGGACTGGGGTGGGGTGGGCCCCGATTCCGTCAGGTTTGTCAAGGTTAGGGCCCACCCCACCCCAGAGCAGCGTCGTTCTATTGACCCGCGTCTCATCGCGGGCAACGGTTTTGCTGATCTTTGGGCGAAGAAGGTAGCGGCTCTGGGGCGCCTAGATTTCGAGCGTCGTGATCGGTGTCGGAAGTTATCGAGGCTCGTGTGTGCGGTGGGAGAGCAGGTATGCAGGGCCGCTCCCCTCGCGGCCGCCGACACCGAGCGCCTCACGGCGTCCCAGATGAAGGCGGCCCGCGCCGCGCGGCGCCAGGCCAGCGAGCTGGCCGCCGCCGCCGCCGCCGCCACCGCCGCCCTCGCCCCACCTCCGAGCGCTCCCCCCCGTCGTGTCGTGCTCGCTGGGGGACACGCTCTGCGAAGGTGGGTTAGCGAGGAGCGTGGCGATTTCTCTGGCGGAGTTGTCTGTGTTAGGTGTGGGGCCGTCTACTCCACGCAGGTTGTCAAGCTGGGCCAGATCTGTGGGCACCCCTCGGCCTGGGGTAGGAGGGTGCTCAGAGGCCTGGCCCAGGGGAAGCTACTGTTTCGGGGCCGCTGGATATTGGTTCAGCTTGGGCCCCTGTTTCCAGAGAGCTCGGAGGTGTGCTGACCCCGAGCTGTGCACAGCGGTAGGGGGCAGGTTCACTGACCCCCCGTTGTTTGTCAATCTGTGTCGCAGGAGGAGGAGGAGGAAGCCATGCGGCCGGGGAGGGGCTGGGACCGTCGCGGCTTCGCTCGTCGTCGGTCGCCCCTTCGGTCGTGGCCCGCGCGCCGCGGAGCCATCAAAGAGAAGATAAAGAGGCGCCGCAGCCGCGGCGGTCACCCCGACCGCCACGCCCAGGACTAAGGAAGAAGCCTGGCACCGCCGCGCCAGGACCCAAAGAGGACAAGATAGGCTGCTGATCAGACTGGCGGCTGCTGCCAGCAGGCTGGAGCAGCACCACAGCGCGCAGCAGCCCCAGCGCCACCAGCAGCACGTCATGGCGCAGAACTGGAAGCAGCAGCGCGGCGCCTCGGGGGAAAGGTGGTCAGGAGCAGGGACCACACGCCTCGAGGCGCCGCAGCGCGGCCCTGGGAAAAGGTGGACAGGAGCAGGGTCCACAGCCCAGGCGCAGCGCCAGCACAGGCGCAGCGGCAGTGCCAGTGACTGGACTGGTGACTACGGAGCCATCGGAGGGCGACCCTGGGAGTGGGCCCTTGGGGATGGCCAGCAGGGTAAAAAGAAGTAGCACAACGCAGCCGCAGAGCAGCCGCAGCCTCAGACCCTGCAACCACCACAGCCAGCCCAACACCTACACCAGCAAAGCACCCACAGCACTGCAGCGAAGGGCGACGGCGCCCTAGACCTGGACGACAGGTTGCGCCACCGGCCACGCGCCTTCAGCCAGAAGGAGGAGCAGCAGGCGCAGAAGGAGGGACCAGCACGACGCTCCAGCCTCAACCTACATCGGCAGCTTCCAGTACAGCCCGCAGCAGAAGTCAGTCCTGGACAGCATCACGCCAGTCTCCTTCGCCGTTGCGATGGAGCATGAGAGCTGGTCCGCGCCACCAGACGACGAGGAGATGCGGTTCGTGTGGTACAAGACGAAGTGCCACAGGCTGGGACGCCTCTCCGAGAACATTGCTGGCGCTAGGCTGGCGGGTTTGTGTGCATCGAGCCTCGAGCAGGAAGCGGCGACCACCGCCACGAACATCTCCTTCGTCTTGCCCCACAAAGAGCGCATGAAGCAGCTCAGGGCTACGCTGGAAAAGCTGGAGGAGGAGCACACCGAGATGGAGAAGCGGCTCAGCAAGATGCTCGACCAGGAGGCGGCGGCCGCCAGAACCATCAGAGTCTACAAGACCCTGCTGAGGGAAACAAGAGATCAGATGGCAAAGACAGCGGGTGTGAAGGAGGAATCGTCAGAGGAGGAGGGGAGTCAGGACCCCGCCAGAGGACGCACGCCACGCCCGGCTGCGAGGAGGAGGCGCGACCCAGCTGCAGCACTAGCGGCACCAGCCACAGCTCAGCCAGGCATAGCAGCGAGTGCCTCCTCGGGACCAGCAACAACATCACGATCAGCCCCAGCAGCACCAGATGAGATCAAAGATGCCATCAGGAAATTGACCGAGAGGCTCGACTCGCAGCAGAAAAAGGAACAGCAGCAAAGTGATCTGCTGGCACAGGCAGAGCTTAAGCACAAAAGCGAGCTGAAGGCCTACGAGCAGACCATGGCGCAAAAGATGATCCACACGACCGAAGCGCAGCTGGCCAAGCAGGAGGAGTGGCACACATGGGAGGTCAACGCGCTCAAGCGGTACCACAACGCCAGGCTGGAGGAGGAGGAAGCGAACGCATATGAGGCACAGAGAGGCAGCCAGAGGACACAGGAGGAAAGGGCCAAAGGGATGCTCGTGGACTTGCAGATGCACCTCGAGTTGGAAAAGAAGACACTACGCGAGGAGATGCACAAGGAAGACCAGAGAAGAGCAGCCATCTACACGCAGCAGGTCCAGAAGGCCAGGCAGGAGGAGCAGGCTGTGAGACAGATGGCGGCTCAGGAGGCCCAGTGGTGCAAGATGGCGCAGGAGCACAATGAAAAGGCGACGCAGGAGATGGCGGAGGCGGAATACCAGGAGCGATGCGCCCGGCGCAGCGCTTACAAGGAGGAGGAGCTGCGGATCGCAGTGAACTACCAGCAGATGGCCTACGAGCACCAGGAAGAGGCCAACAGGCGCGAAGCGATGCGGGTCGTCCTGAACCTGGAGCACGCAGCCATCCAGGCGAAGGCATACGAAATGCAGCACGAGCAGGAAAAGTACTTGGAGCGCGTCGGGGAGCACCAGGAGGCGGCGGAAAAAGCTCAAAGGATGGAGGATGTGGCACTGCAGCGACAAGCTGCTGCCACGAGCGAGCTCCAGGCATTACAGCACCAGCAGGAGTTGGATAACCACGTGTCGCAGCAGTACCACAGCACTCTGCAGCACCAGCACCAGCAGGAGATGCAGGCCGCGGTGCAGCACTACGCCCACATCCAGTACATGAGCGACGCACAGAGGCAGCAGCAACTACAATAACTCCAACGCGCACATGGCATGCAAACGGCAGGACTCCAGAACGCCCTGCGGGACGCCTGGGGAGCAGGAGGACAAGTGGATGAAGACCTGCTACTCGACATGACGGACGACCTCATGGAAGACCCAGTCACGAGTGAGCGCGACCAAGGCATGGCGGAGCAGGAGGGCACGTACCAGAGGGAGCAATTGGAGGCAGATCTACTCCGGCTTCTACCGAGCCAGTACGAACTCCCACATCCCGAACTACCGCCGTACCTCGAGGAGCTGGCCGAGGTGGGATTTGGAGAGAGGTCTCATACATCGTCGATGCCAACGCCAGAGGAGCCTACCCTCTCGCCGTCTGGCGACCTCAGTTCTCAGGGCCTGAGCTACGTGCCGAGGCCGCCCGCTGAAGAGCGTCCGCTACCACCACCACCACCAACTCAGCAGTGCCCGCCCATCGAGGAGCACGTCAGCATCGGCCCACTCTTGCATACTGGGCTGCTCGACGCACGGGCGAACAGTGACTGCATCCCAATTTGCGAATCCGACGACGCTGACTTGCAGGACGAAGAGCCGAAGATCTGCCAAGGCCTGCGCGAGGAGAAGGAGGACGAAGCCCCGACAGACCTTGCCTCACCCTCACCAACGATACCAGCCGACTCACCCATCCCGACAGAACAGCCCACGCCAAGACACATATACTTTTCCCACCCGTCACGCCTCTCACGCCAAACAAGACCCCACAACAACGACCACAGTCAGCCAAAACCCCCATGACGACCCTGTTCATCGACCTCAGCCGCGACGAGGAGGCTTGCCCTAGCACGCCTCCACGGATGCCGATCGAGGACATCACGCCCACCGTGCCACACGAGCCACGGCTGCCACCTCCGCGATTCCACATGGGCACGCCAGAGAGGACGAGCTCAGCACCACCTTGCAGAGGCAACTTGAAGCAGCCAAGAGACCCCAGGAGGGCGAGGAGCCAGCCGAAAAAGGTCAGGATCTGCGACGCGGACGATGGCTTCGCGGACCCAGGCGACAGGGTGGCATCCTTCATCGAGAGCGGCGAGAGCGACCTCGACGGGGGTCGACGGTCAAGAAACTGAGAGGGAGTACGCAGGCTGGGGGGCAACTGGCCCAGACCTGCGTCCAGCCAGCCACACCAGAAGACATCGGGGATAGTGGGCCCAGACTCAGAGACCCGTGCGGTGACGAGCCTACGCCCAGCGACCCCCGCCCACGGCCACTGGCCGCCCGTGCACGATCGCACCTAGCTTCCATAACACTACATAGTTACGCCCAAGCCGATGCGAGCCTTGGGGATGCCGCATCCGCTTCAAACCACCAGCGCTCTACTAGGGAGCCCCGACTCAAAAGACGCAGCAGACGAACCACCTGCACTACTAGCTCCCTAGACGCCGCAACTGTGGGCAAGGGTGGGGGCCACCCGCAGGACGGCGGCTTCAAGTTTGAGCGCTCCATGCGCGGACCTGAGCGACTCCCTCAGGCCGCGACCCCCATTGCCATCAGGGTTCAGGCAGGCAACCAGCACCGCGACTGGGCGAGGCTGCAGCAAGAGTGGGAGAGCTACTCGGGCGGCCAGCCGCAGTGCCAGCAGCGTGGACCAAGGCGACACCCCTTGGCCACGCCAGGATTGACACCCCACTTCGGGGGAGCTGCGGCGGCCCATGCGGCGCCGCAACCCTGGCAGCACAGCCATGCGAAGGCGGACCCAGGCAGCAGGTCGAGACTACCAGAGCCATCTCATCTGGAGGTCTCCCAGCGCCGGGTACCCTGGGGGTATCCCACACTTGCAGTCGACGGAGCCTGGCCCACGCGCCAACCTCACGACACCAGCCATTTTGGCCCGCAAGTAGACCGCAAGACATACAGAAAGACCCCAAGGGGGCTGGCTAGTCCACAAGTGACAGCCAAATTAAATGCACACACCACGCCACAACTAAGCACTGACCACACCCGACAGATACAGCATGGTCCAATACAAGCCGACGAGCTAGAGCAAATACAAGATACATACCTCGACAGCAACGATAGCAGCCCAGCACCAGCATAATCGCACCTCAACGACGTCACAGCGTTTGCAACAGCAAGAAGAGTGGCGAAGCGCAAAAGGTTATTCGGACAGGCGCTTAAGGCGGAGATGCTCCCAGGCCGTGGAGCGATATCGACCAAGAACTCCTTCGAGGCGCTCGCAGGCAACAGCAGTAGCGAGGACGACGCACAGCCAGATAGTACTCGGCCCCTTGGTACTGAACAACCTGAGGAGCAGGACTTGGAAGCCGCCATCGGGTGCCCGAATCGAGAGCGCCGCAGCAGCCGCTCGCGTATGGGTACTGCTTGGAGGCCAACGACTCGGGACACAGCAGCAGAGCATACTCGATGCTCAGCCGAGTCCAAACAACACAATACACCGACCAGGTCCTGCCTGCGTTGGCGTGTCAGCGCGGGGCCGCCTCACTCTGCAAGGCCGTCGACGGACGGACCTGCTCTCCCCGAGCAGCTGCGGGTTGACTCCCCCTTGCAGGTGCGAAGACGCGAGGGCATGCCTCCGACGGGAGGGTGGTCGAAGCCTTGCCCTTGCGTCAGCGATGTCGTGCTGGGGCGCGCAACCAGGCCCAACGAGCACCAACCAGCTACAGCCCCGCCACTGACACCAGCCATATCAAGCGTAGACCCCAATGAGCACCGGGCAGAGCCAGCTCCACTCACTCTTCCACCACCGACTCCAAGTGACCCCCCTGACGGCATAACCCATCGTCTACGTGACAGCATGCTCCATGCCCAATCACACGAGCCCCTGTTCAGTCAGGCCGTGCGGGCTGGATCGGACAACTTGAACGCCGATGAGGTGTGCTGCCACTCCCCACCTATCCCGCGACAGAGGAGCACGATGTGGGCGGGGCCCACGCCCTATAAGCCAACCGACCAAGTGGAGCCTGAGCAGTCACTCCCAGCCAGCACGACTAATACCAGACAACACACTCAACCCCAGAGGGACGTGCAATCCCGACGAGCAATGCTGCCATTCAGGTGCTACCACGGCGCTATCGGACACCCGACGGGACAGCAACAACCCATCCCCGCATCACACCGCCGCACAACCACAGCCATGCACCCCTTCCGTATTCCAACTAGGCGCAGCATAACTGCAGACGACGCTCGAGACAACCAACGCACTAGCACTGAGAGCGAGCACAGCGACGACTACCTACGATGCGAGCGCAGGAGGCGACGCCGACAGAGAACCAGACCAGCAACACACGGACAAGTGCACAAAACCGACTTGCACAGCGGCAGCAGCAGCATGCAGCGACGCTTTGCCAATATTGGATCACCACAGTTCCTACCGACGCAGTTCCGACAGCACGTCCAGAAGCTGACATGGCACTATGACCTCGAGGAACACGACTTGCACGAGCACACCAGGCTGGCGGCGAGGCACCTCGCCCCCCCGAGACCCTCGGCGCCCGTGAAGCGGCACTACTACTTCACCGACGCGTCCTACCACGCCAAGGCGCCAGGCACATCGGCATGGGCAGTGGTACACCTGAGGGAAGACGACCAGGGCATCGCCTACTACAGACACATGTACTCCAACCATGCCCTGTCTGTCAGCGAGGAAATGGCCAACAACATCACCTCCAGCACCAGCCCCGAATTGGGAGCGTTGCTCTGGGCAGGTATCGCATGTACCCAAGAGGACGATGAGCAGGAGATCGTCATCATCGGCGACAACACCGCGGCTCTGGGAGCGGCAGCTGGAACATCGAGGATCAGATCGTGTAGGAACCGCCCACTCGCGAGGTTCACACGCATACTATTCCAGCAACTCCAGCTCACCAAGGCCATCAGCTTCGAACATACACATGCTCATCGAGATGCCCCCTGGAATGAAGCAGCCGATATTTTGTCAAAATATGCGGCACTCCAACCAGCGCCACCACCACCCGCGGAAGAGCTAGCTGACATAGTACGATATGACAGCACGCTCGAATGGGCCTGGATGGTCAACCCTGCGTGTAAGGATCTACATGCTTACCCAACCTGGAGGCGCGGACAGCTCGAGGAGCACGTCTCACCCCAGTTGGCTGAAGCAGATCACATCCCTGACCTTACCGCAGACAGCTACAACAAGGGCACGCTGAAGCTCAACATCGTGCAGTGCAACGCTCAGTCCATGGTAGGCGACTTCACCTCCACAGACCTGCACCTGGACATCTCCAGCAAGGGGGCTCTAGTCAGAGCCCAACTCTTGGACCTTCAGGTCCACGTCGCGGGGCTGCAGGAGACTCCCTGTAAGGAGGCCGTATGGACAGGACAAGGTTTCATCAACATCCAGAGCGAGGCGCAGGACGGCAATTGGGGATGCGCGTTGCTACTCAATGTGGAGATCCCGCACGGACAGCTCAAAGGGAAAGACCTGTACTTCAAGCAGTCCCAGCTCGCAAAACTGCACTCTTCGGCCAGGATGCTCTTCGTCCGCGTGCATGCCCCTTTGTTCCACCACGTCATCGCCGTTGCTCACGCCCCGTACCAGAAGGCCAAGGACATCAACGGTTGGTGGGAACAATTCAGAGAGCTGTGTGACACGTGGAAGCCAGAGATCCTGCTCATCGACGCGAATGCCAAGCTAGGACACAAGGACGGAGAGGACACACAGTGGCTGGGTCAGAAGGGCCCAAACCAGCTGACAGACAAGAATGGACATGAATTCCATGAGTCTGTCGCCAGTTGCCACCTGCACGTCGTCAACACATACTACGGGAACAGCGACGACTACACATGCCACAAGGACGGGATCTCCAACCGCATCGACTATGTCGCCATGGCTCCCTGCCTGTTCAAGTGCGTCGCAGCCTGCACTGTACTGAGGGATTTCCAAAAGCCGACCGCCAAGAATAATAACGAGCACAGCAAGCAGAGGAGCAATGGCGCCCAGAACGGCTACGACACGACCACGGACCACCTGCCCGTGCTGGTTGAAGTCGTGGGCGACATCATCGGACGCCACCGAAATTTGAAGGGAACCGCTCAGCTGGACACTAACAAACTCAAGAACCCAGAGTGCATCACCGCATTCAAGCAGGACCTGAACAGCACCAGTTTACCACCATGGAAGGCAGACGTCAATGACCATTATCATGAGACGGCGGGACTCATTGCCGAGAAGACGAAGCAGCATTTCGGACGTGACCCGCTCACACCTTGCAACGCCACAATCTCAGAGGCCAGCATGCGATTATTGCGACTGCGCAGATATGCCGAGAGCTCCACGCGGACCTACACGAACAATGGGGATCCAGCACCACTAGAAGTGTTCCGCAAGAGGCTCTGCTACGAGGCGTCGGTCTACGCCCGCGCTGAAGACAGCTGGTTTAGCTCAGTGGCAGCCCTGGCGGGCGCCTGCCAGCTCAGCCGCACCACCGGCTGCCTCGGCATCGCGCACGACGCCGCAAGGCTTTTCATCGCCCACACTAGGGACACGTTCAGACACCAGCTGAGTACCGACCACAATCAGTACTTCCACGACCTCGGTAGCAAATTGGCGGACAGCAGAACAGCAAGAGACGCCAGGACCGAGAGGCAGCTGACCAAGAAGATTCTGATCCACGGCGGCCGCAAACCAAAATACGTCAGTGCGCTACCCACCATGCAGCAGCCCGACGGTACCATCATGGGCAGCCAGAGCGAGATCAGCCGCGCCACGCTGCAGCACTTCGCCAAGATCGAGTCAGCAGACATCAGGGATAAGTACGACCTCGCGGACCGCTACAACTGCAGCCGTACCCACATATCACCACCTGACGAGGTTTCGCAGCACCTGCACATGACACTCAACGACCTGGTGGAAAGCTTCGCGGACGGCAAGAAGGGCCGAGCAGGAGGACCCGATGGCAACCTGGACGACATCCTCAAGCTCGCGCCCGAGGAGACGGCCCGCCACTGGTATCCTGTCGTCCTGAAGACGATCTTGCGGGGCCGCGAACCAATCCAATTCAAGGCAGGTATTGCAGTGAAGCTTTACAAGGGCAGCGGCGCGAGGGCCCTACTGGAGTACTACAGGTCGATCCTCCTCAACAATACGGTGGCCAAGCACTACCACAAGTGGCTCCGCTCAACGACGCTGAGGGTCTGCAGCTGCCTGCTGAGAGTCACCCAGCATGGCGGAATCCCGAAGAAGTCAGGTGCGTACTCCACCCACACCATCAAAGCGTTCTTCGGGATCTGCAGGCGAATGCGTCTCAGCGCCGTCGGCATCCTGTTGGACCTCCGACAGGCCTTCTACTCTGTCATTCGCGAGTTCGTGCTGGGGCGGGAGGGTGAGAAGCCCTGGCTCCAAAAGGTGATGGCAGGAGGCGACCCACCTGAATGGCTCATGCCCGCCATCCAGCAGTTGATCTCGGCACCAGGCTACTTAGCGCTCAACGACGTAGACGAGAACCTACGATTTCAGCTGGAAGAAGCACACGACATGACATTCTTCCAAGTACGGGGAGATGAGCTTTGCGCGGAGAGCCGCAAGGGCACGCGCCCAGGCAACGGCCTGGCCGACCTCATCTTCAACATCAGCTTCGCGCACGCCCTGGGGCCGCTGGAGCAGGAGCTACACTCGGGAGGGTATTCATTGCAGCTACCACCAGCGGGAGATCAAGCCATTACCACTACAGGCCAGCTCCGAGGTCACGAAGGGACCCTGCCAGAAGTCTCCTTCATGGACGATGCGACATTCCTGTGCGTACTCAGGGATAACACGAAAATCGAGAGCAGCATCTTTGATATATTGTCCATCATCGCGAGGAGACTCAATATCTTCGGGCACGACCTACACCCCAAGAAGACCAAAGTTCTGTTGCATATAGACGGGCACGCCAAACAACATATCAAGGCGAGGATCTTCAAGACAAACCCCATCACATTGCATCGCGAGGATTGCCAGCTGCTGACCAGCATTGATGCCACCACAGCTGAGGTCACGTCTCAGGGACTCACATTGGGCAATATTGTGGCAAGTGACGGCGGTGAGGGACCGAACCTTATGAGACGCATCATCGATCACAGATCTGCAGAGGGGCCCTTGAAGAAGTCCATCTTCCGTCTGCCGCACATCGACCTCAAAGCCAAGATGCTGCACCTCACGGCACTGGCACAGAGCAAGCTGACCTACGACTGCGAAGTATGGGGGCCGCTGACAGTACAACAGAAGCAGATGCTGCAGAGCAGACACATGGCGAGCCTTCGAGCCGCCGCACGGCAACAGCGACATGGCGCGGGGCACGTACATACCTTGGACGACGAAATATATTTGATATGCGACGAAGTACCGATCCACATGTATCTGCGCCGACGGCGCCTGATGTACCTGGTCAGAATGGTGCATGCGGACACGCCCTTCCTCCACCGCCTCATCGACGAGCTCTGGGAGGACAGTAAAGCCTGGAATATACTTATCGTCGAGGATCTGGATTGGATAAGAAGATTCCTACTAGACGACGAGGACATTGGCTGCGACATCAGGGGCCTGGTACGATGGTTACGAACACAGCAAGAGCAAGCCGCACAAGCCATGATTACGCGTGCATGGCTCAGGTACAAGTCATGGCAGCACGACATATATCGACATCGGATATGGCAAAGGCAGTTGCACCGGCTAGCGCAAGACTTTTGACTGACCACGCCCAACTTCGACGGACGGCCACCGGCACAACACAGTGGCTACATATGCTATGAGTGTGGCAAGATCCTAAAAACTCGGGGAGCATGGAAGCGCCACCGCACCATGGAGCACATCGGCTATGACCTGCCCGAACTACTCGCCCGTTCGACAACCTGCCCTGGGTGCGGGAAGGACTTCATCACGCGATCGCGCATACTCAAGCACCTGAGAAGGTGCCCCAGGTGCCTGGCTGTACTCCAAGCAATTGAAGTTCCAATGGATTTGCAGGAGGCAGCCGAACGCCGTGAAGAAGAACGAGAGGCGGTGGCGTCGAGGAAGGCAATGGGTCATGGAGCTACTAAGGCGTTGGTGCCTGCGCAACAGGTCATACACATCAAGCTCGCCGACCACATCGAACAACATCAGCTCCAGCTCTCGCCTGCGCCGCCCACAGCAGCGGCCCCTCAAGCAGTGACGCCACCAGCAAGGACATTCATACCGTGCAGGCCCATGGTTACTACTGCTATCTTTCTGCTGCACCTTTTTTCAGGCAGACGCCGAGCGGAGGATTTCCAGCACCACTTCGAGATGAACACTCGGGAATGCAATTTGGTAGTATTATCAATCGACGTGCAGATAGACCCCGACAAAGGAGACCTGACGAAGCCAGACGTCGTCGAGTTTTGGTGCGCGGCGATACGTCAGGGCAAAATCTTCGGCATTGTAGCGGGCCCCCCCTGCGAGACGCGGTGCTCATCGCGCTGGCATGCCGCCGAGGGAAAAGCTCCACGCCCATTGCGTACACACGACTTCCCCTGGGGCATACAAGCAGCCAATCAAGCGGAGCTCCAACAGCTAGCACTAGCCAACGAGCTATACAGGACAGCTCGACTACTCATCACCACTGGCTTGCAGTACAATGTATCCGCTGTACTCGAGCATCCTGCTCCAGCTACATGGCGTCCTCAAGCGCCGAGCAGCTGGCAGCGAGCGGAGACGCTGTGGCTGCTGGAGCAGACGAACGTCGAACTACACTACATCGACCAGTGCCAGTTTGGGCAGGCCGCGCGAAAGCCAACATGTCTGATGGCGGTGCACCTCAGCGAACTCACACAAGAACTTGGGGCAGTACCTGGGGGCAGCGGCGCCGACATAATGGACGCGACAGAGCTTGCGGACGAGACGGCCAGGGCGGCTGGAGGACCGCCCCCCTCAAAGAATATCCTTCAAAGTTGTGCAAGGCAATGGCAACGGCCTTCGCAGCCCACTGGGGGCAGCTCGCTGACGAAGAGACATTGTGGGCCGAAACGGATGAATGCTACCACAGGTTTTATGCCCCCCTGGATTATTACATCGAGCCAGAGCAGCTGGGCCACGACTGTCACAGGACATGGGATACCCACCGGCGCTAGCAGTTGGCACTGCAGCGCGCGGTACTACGACTGCCTGCACATATATTTGGGATAAAGTGTTGTCTGTATTATTTCGTTTTTGCCAGTCCACGGGGCGGTCCATCAGATTGCAGACTGGTGCGCAGATTATTGGCAGCTTACAGATTGGATTGCAGTTTGTATTACAGAATGGTGTACAGATTGGTAATATTACAGAGTGGCAGCAGGCGAGAGAGGGTCAGCGTACCCACTGTATGTACTCTAACTGGGAGTGACCTGAGAGGATATTTGTTCATCAGCATGGCTGCGTCATGGACTGCGATTGCGTGCCATTCTCGAGGGGGGGGGGCCCGTAGCGCCCATGCGGGTGGGCACGATCCCTCAATGGCGACGGAGCGTGCCCCCCCTCGAGTATTTCTATTGGATCTTTATTGGTTTTTCTTTCAACTTTGGCATCTGCTTTTTATGAGTATCTAGCGCCCTGGGTAAGGGCAGCATAGCGCCCAGGCCCCACCGTATATGTTCCGACATCTCTGGACATCTCTTCGCAGGCGGGCAGCAAGACCGTCGAGAGTACCCAGACCCGCGCAACTACATAGTAAGCAGGTCAAGCAGTATCAGCGAGCAGCATGTGGGAGCCGAGCATCCCAGTCCAATGCAGCGTGGAGTCAAGCACCATCATGTCGACCAGTACGTTTGGGTCAAGCACATCATGGGGTGGTGCTACTGAGACAAGTATGACTACGGGCCCTATGCTACACTATTTCGAACACCACAGGCATGGGCACGGTCACAGTTGGATACGGCAGTACATTCGTGGCAAAGAGCTTTCTCGGCGACAAGCACTACGGCGTCATGGCTTAAGTCCTGAGGAAGCCCCGAATGCGTGGGAAGACCTCAGGCAGCGTCGCCAAGTTTTGCTTGGGTTAGGACGCAAGTCCTGGGGAAGCCCCGAATGCGAGGGAACACCCCAGGCACAGGTCGCTACGTTTTGCTGTGGGTATCCTGGCGGTGACTGGTTACATACAACTCGGAGGACACCTGCTGGCTGGAAGCGGGCGATCCACACGACGCCGCCGCACTACTGTCCGACACTGACATCATACCCAGCACGGCCCTGCACACCTTTTGTCAAGTCAACGCTGCCCTGGTGAGGCATGGATCAAACTTCGAGACGGGCTCGAAGGGCGGGGGGGAAGGACGAGTACTTCCCGCGCCCACCAGGGGGGATGGTGAGGGGCAGGGGGGGGGGGTAGGACGGCCACTACCTGCGCCCCCGCGGTCCGCCCTAGCTCGCCACCCCCACCATTCCCATGGAGAAGGAGGAGCTACCCGAGCGCCCGAGGGCGAAGCACAGGACAGCCGAGACATTCCACTCCGACAATAATAAGTACCAGGCCTGGAGTTCGCCCCCACCGAGGGCACTGTGACCCCCAGCCATAGCGGGACGAGGTGGGACAGCCAAGGCCCCCACTTGAAGTCGGTGCATGGAGGCCATGGACGCCCACGACCATCAACACAACACGAGCAACGAGCCGACCCCCCAACGACCCAACCAGCACGCTCCACAACCCACACTCAACCAACAAACAAACGACCGCCACATCACAACCACTCCTCTGCATCAGCGCCTACCTGTACTGTAGCGTCGGGGGCGACATGACTGAGGGCATTGGAAATACCACGGCTGGTTACTATGATGACCAGCAGGACTGGACATGGCATACGCAGGAGTACCACCTCGACCAGCACGACTGGGACGAGGTATACAAGTTCGAGCACTACAGAGTCAAGCAGTACTGCAGGCTCGAGCACATCAGAGCCTACCAGAAGAGAAGGGGCAGCTTGCCCCTCGGCGTGGGATACACAGCGCGAGGCGCCGAAGGGTGTATCCCCGCCGCCCTCGCGTGGCATGCGAGGGGCCGAGGCCAGCCGGCCCTAGACGGCAAGTTGATGAGAGAGCAGCCGCCAGTGCAGGCCTGCTGGAGCCCACGAGCGGCTCGGCGAGCCTCCACAGCGCGCTGCGCCGAAGGGTGGAGGTCGCCACCGCGGGGGGCAGCCAGTCACCCGAAGCAGCCCCCACGGCGGCTGGGCTCAGCGCGCCGCGCCGAAGGGAGCCCAGCCGCCACCGTGCGGCCGCCGGCCCACGACGAGGCCGTCGGCCTGGCCGTGCGCCGTGCCGCGCTGCCTGACGCCCGCGGGCGCGGGCGCGCGCGGCGCCCGCCCAGGGGCCCTGACGGGCCCCTCTTTTTTTCTGAAACCCGGCCCCCTCCTCCCTCCTCCGAGGTTTAAGTCTGGTCCCTGGTCCTCCCTGCTCTCCTCGGGGTCGGGTTCCCGGGGCCGCTGTTCGAGTGCCCGCACGGCCCTTGTGGGCCGCTGCGGCGCGCTCCGCGCCCGCGGGGCGCGCGATAAGACGCTGTGTAGCGAGAAACGTCAGAAACGTCAGGAGGAGGAGGAGGAGGAGGAGGAGGAGGAGGAGGAGGAGGAGGAGGAGGAGGAGCAGCAGGAGGAGCAGGAGGAGCAGGAGGAGGAGGAGGAGGAGGGCCGAGTTTGGTTCACCGCCGAGCCCGCACCCTTCTCTGGAGGGGCCCAGCCTGGGGCCCGCGCATGCGTCGTCGTGGGGTGGCGACAGCGCTTTTGAAAGATAGGAGGGCCTGCTGTGGCGAGTGGGCTTCTCAGCATACTGCCAGTGGCACAGTGCTGGCGCCTAGGTGGGTGCCGCCCAGGAAAAGGGAAGGGCGGAGGGGGGGGGAGGGGGATACGAAGGATGGGGAGGGGGGCAGGATCAGCAGGCTGAGGAGCAGGGTAGGGGAACCTGTTCGCTGAATGTGGAGGGGGCGAGAGAGGAGAAGGAGGAGTAGGAGGAGGAGGATGAGGATGAGATGAGGCGGAGGAAGAGGAGGAGGAGAGGAGGAGGAGGAGGAGGAGGAGGAGGAGGAGGGGAGGAGGAGGAGGAGGAGGAGGAGGAGGAGGAGGAGGAGGAGGAGGAGGAGGAGGAGGAGGAGGAGGAGGAGGAGGAGGAGGAGGAGGAGGAGGGAGGAGGAGGAGGAGGAGGAGGAGGAGGGGGGGAGGAGGAGGAGGAGGAGGAGGAGGAGGAGGAGGAGGAGGAGGAGGAGGAGGAGGAGGAGAGGATGAGGAGGAGGAGGAGGAGGAGGAGGAGGAGGAGGAGGAGGAGGAGGAGGAGGAGGAGGAGGAGGGGCAGGAGGAGGAGGAGGAGGAGGAGGACGACGACTTCACTTTCTCCAGGCGGCTGGGTTGAGGTTTTGATCAGGATGGGTTCCTCTCCTTGTCCCTCGTGCTGGTCCGCCACCGCTTGTCTTGCTGCGCCGTTCTCTTGCTGGCGCAGCCCCGCTGCCATGCGGCCCGTGCGGGCGAGCGGGCGAGCCGTGAGGCCCGCAGACCGACGCCTCGAGCGCTCGCCCCCGCGGCTCGGTCGAGAAGAGGAGGAGGACGACGATGAGGAGGAGGGCGACAACGACGGAGACAAAAGCTGCGGCGATGACGACGGCACCGACGACGGTCGACAGACGACCGACGACCTGCGGCCACCGATCGACCAATGACCGGCGACGACGGCGGCGACGGCAGGCCGACGGCAGACGACGGCCGGCGGACGAGGGATGCCCAGCCAGCGGCGACCGACGACGGGCGCCCCCTGGCCGACAACCGTCGACCTGCCGCTGGCGGCCGCCGACCGACGGCCGCCGGCCGCCGACGGCCTGCCACCGACGGCGTCAGGCCACGCCGACGGACGGCCGACGAGACGACGGGCCCTGGCGGCGGCGGCCGCGACGCCGCCCACCCGCGGCGCCGTGCCGCGGGGGATGGGGGGGGGGGGGGGGCGCCGCCCCTCAGGCCGCGCTGGGCGCTTCCGAGCCGCCGGCCGCGTGGACCAGGCGGGGCCGTGCCGGGCGGGGCGGCCGAGAGGGCCACGCTGACAGGGTTGACGAGCGCAGTTGCCTCGATACGCCCGTTTTGATGCGCAACACGTCCCGTGTTGAAGACGTCCGTGTCAATACGCTGCGTGTTGCTCCACGTATTGGACCACGTTTTGGCGAGTGTATCGCGCCGGACCTACGTTTTCAGCCTACGTGTTGAGCTCCGTATCAATACGCTACGTGTTCTTGGTTGCGTATCGGGGCAGCTAAGTTGACGAGACGGGGGTCGATTCAGGCGGGTGGTGATGGGCGGTGAGCCGAAAGGAGGGGTGAAGAAAAAGGCCCCTCGAGGGCCCTTTTCTGCGGCACCCCCGCCCGATCGATGCAAACGGGGGCCAGCCACAGCGGCGGATCTTGCAGGGTCCTACGAAGGCAGGCTGGGTTGCATCGGCCTGGGCTAGCGCGCAGGGCCCCGCAGGATCTTGCATGATCTCGCAGGATGCCGCAAAGCCCGACTGCCTCGGGCGTGTATTGACCCAGGCCAGTAGATCCCAGCGCTCGGGTGGAGGCAGACTGCCACGAGTCGCGCATTGAGCTCGAAGAAAGATGAGCAGCATGCGCATCGGAGTGCCGCGCGGACTTCTGGGGTCGGCGCCGGCCTCCTGCCTGGCGGCGTCTCCAGCGCTACTCCTGGCGCGCTCCGCGCGCCAGGTAGGAGGTTCAGCGCAGCTCCAAGAAATCCGTGCGGACACTCGACGGTTTATGTTCAGGCCACTGGTGGCTCCTCTGGAGTCGGGCGCTGAGAGAGCGCCCCACCCAGACGTGTCGGCTGAGGGAATCCGCACCGGCGGGCTCGACACTGGCATGCGAGCATGCCCGTGCGGTTCCGGCCGGCTTCGCTACAGTGAGCGGCTTGAATAAGGAACGCTTACTTTTCAAAAGGGGCTCGGTCGTTCCACTTATCGCTCCTTATGCATTATGTATTATTTATCGTTCCTTTTGCGTTATTCCCTGGAGACAAGGGGCTTCGTTCCTGATTTATCGTTCCTTAGGTCAGGCCGATGACTGTAATCCACGTGCGTTTCGCTGACGCTCGGTTGCGTTTGGATGTCGGTTCACTACCCCGCTGGGGTGCAGTCGGACTGCGGTGCCGTGCGCACGTGGAGTGCCCCATGGCAGCCGTCACGAAAGGGCGTTTTGCTAAAGGGGGCTCTGTCCACCCCCAAGCACTTGGCATCGCTCGGACGTGTGCATTTTTCTTTCGGCGAGGACCATCGAGGAGCATCCTTGATCAATTGGCGAATAAACCACGCACGAAACCGAAACAAACAGGGAATGGACGTCCGAGCGATGGCGATGGCGATGGCGTAATACGTTTCTGTGGTCTGCGGCGAGTTGGGTCCAAGAAGCGGTCGGGCCAACGGCGAGACGCGGCCGCAGCCAGTTGCGGCGAGTGCGGAGGAGAGGGCAAGGACGGCAGAAGGAGGCGGGCGCGGAACGGCCAGGGAACTCCCAGACCACACCAGGCGGAACGGCCAGGGAACTCCCAGACCACACCAGGTAGATCTTCGAGCGGCGCTGGAGGTCGTGCCCATGATCTCGACGACGTCGTAGTAGAAGAGCGGAGGACATGCCGGAAAGCGCGCGCTCTGTGGACGCCGGAAAGGGGGGGGGGTGTTCGAACCTGGGGTCCCCCCCCATGAATTACCAGGGAGGGGGGGTCGGACCAGCCCCCGCCCCACCCCACCCCTTCCCCCCCAAGTGCGAAGTCGGGCCTGTCCCACTACAGGGGGAACGTTCAAAAATAGTAAGAAAATAGTCTGGGGACTATTTTTTCAGTATTCTTCTTACAATTTTGGAATCTGTTTTTGGCTATGTATTAGTTTTCGTCGAAAATCCCCCTGTAGGGGGACAGGCACGACTTAACCCAAGTGGCAAACAACGACGGCGAGCGCCCGCGCCCGCGCTGTCGGGCAGCGGCGGCCACGACGACGACGAGGAGGAGGACGACGCCGACGCCGACGACGACAGCGAAAACGAAAACGAAACCGAGGGACGACGATCGTGCCCTGGAAGGATTCTATCAGGGTTGGACCGGGCCCTGGTAGGATTCTATCAGAGCTGGATCGAGACAACTTATGGGATTCAGTTAGAGCTGGATCCAGCCCTCGTATGATTCCATTCGAACTGGATCGATCCCCCGGGACATTCCAGTAAAAGCTGTGTGCAACCGTTATGGGATTGCATCAGTGCTGGATCGAGCCTGAGTAGGATTCCGCTATAGAGCGTGACCCAGCCCCGATCAGACTGCGAAAGCCCGACGGCCGGTGCCGCCGACCCCGACCGCGGGATCTCGCCGAACCCCGGCTAGCGACCCCCCTCCAGCGGCGCCACACAGGAGGAGGGGGAGGAGTTGGCAGGGGGAGCAGGAGGCGAAGTCGTGCCCGCCCGCGCGCGAGGCTGGCCGGCGCGTGCTCGACCGCGCGGGGGCGTCGCCACAGCAAGGCAGCGACGGTGTCGGAGATGCATAGGGGAACAAAAAGTGGCATAAACATAAAAAAATCCAAAAAATCCGCGCGGATTTCTCGGATCGGCGCTGGGCCCCCCTCCCTGGCGCGCGGAGCGCGCCAGGGGCGGCGCCGGAGGCGCCGCCGGGGGGCCCCAGCGCCGAGCCGAGAAATCCGCGCGGACCTCCGAGTTTTCATGTTTATGCCACTTTTTGTTTCCCTATCATGCAGAGGCGGGCGTGTGCATCCGACGAGGGCTTCTGTACGCCACCACCGTGCCAGGCGGCCAGAGCCCTCCTGGGCCCTAGGCTGTGTGTGTGTGTGTGTGTTTGGACTCTCCTGCCCTCTGCCGGGAGGGCGTATAATTACACCGTTCCATGGCCGGGATGAAACCTGGCTCGGCACGGTGGCGGTGTCCAGGTGCCGTCCTGCGCGTGTGCAGGGCCAGGTCTTCGGCACCGCCTGATCCCGAGGCTGTGCCTCCTCCCGGCCTTGCCGTGAGGCCGCGCTCCTTCTGTCCCCCCCTCTTTGTTAATTCAAGCCTCGCGCGGCCCGCTTAGCTTCGACCGGAAGAGGTGCGCTCTCGACCCGCGGATCAAACAAAAAGTGTGTGCAGGGCCAGCATGCAGGTGGAACTGCTTGGAAGAGGCGGTGCCGAGCGCGGCTCGCTCCCCGCATCCGTCCCCTTCGGCCCATCCTGGGCCGGTTTTGCTGGCGGCGCCCCGCCCGCAGAGTGTCGACATGGCCTTCCAAGGCCCCTGCATCCTCATCGTTCGTCCCCCTTGAGACGGGCTTGTGCAGGGCCGGCATGCGGGCGGAGCTGCTCGGAAGCGGTGGTGCTGAGCCCAGAAGCCGCGGCCCGCCCCCCCGGGGTAGGGGCTTCTTCGACGAGGCCGTGGAGGAGATGCCGCTCCACTCGACAACCTGGCCCGCGTGTGCTCCCGTCGGGGGAGGGGGCAGGGCAGAGTGAGAAGGAGGGGGAGCATGAGGGATGCAAGAGGAAAGGGAGGAGGAGGAGGAGGAGGAGGAGGAGGAGGAGGAGGAGGAGGAGGAAATGACATGAAATTAAGAATGGGCAAGCCGTCAAGGCAGGCAAACCCTAAGATAAAGGGTCAGGAGAAGGGGTCAACACCGCCGTCTCCTCCTCCTGATGCTGCTCCTCCTCCTGCCCCGCCTCGCCGCCGAACACGGCGGCCTTGGCCTCGGACACGGAGTGGGGCAGGGAGTGGGCGTCCAGCCCGTGCTTGCCCGGCAGCTGACCCCGGGTGAGACCTGCATTCCACGGAGGCCCTCTGGGAGACACACACACACACACACACACACACACACACACACACGCACGCACGCACACGCACACGCACACGCACACGCACACGCACACGCACACGCACACGCACACGCACACGCACACGCACACGCACACGCACACGCACACGCACACGCACACACACACACACACACACACAGACAGACAGAGACAGAAGACAGACAGACAGACAGACAGACAGACAGACAGACAGACAGACAGACAGACAGCAGGCAGACAGACAGACAGACAGACAGACACAGACACACACACACACACACAGACACACAGACACACAGAGACACACACACACACACAGACACACACACAGACACACACACACACACACACACACACACACACACACACACACACGTAGCCATTTTGGCTCAAGATGATTTGTTCCACAGGGGAACGAGTGGATACCGCTAGTCCGCGGCCAGTGCCAGGGCTTCTCCGCCCGACAGTTTTGTTTCGTGTGTTGGCAAGGGGTAGGCTGTGCGCTGCCCACTCGCCATGTCCAGTGCCTCGCAGAGGGCCAGGTCTGAGCCGCGGGCCAAGGGCGGCGGCGGCAAGGGCAAGAGCAAAGGAGTTGGCAAGGCAGGCAAGACCAACGCGAGCGGAGCCAACCCCCTGGACTACGTCCGCTGTGCGAACTGCTCGTGCAAGTGGAACTTCAAGGCCAGGGTGGAGTGCTACAACTGCAAGAAGCCGCTCAAGCCTGCCGCAGTGGACAAGCCTCCGCAGCTACGGGCATCGGCGTGGTCATTCGTGCGCGAGCCGTGGGTGCGGCACTCTGACGACTGGTTCGGGTACGAGGCACCGCCACCGCAGCCCGCCCCGCCGTCGGATGCAGAGTGCCTCGCGGCGTTGGCGGCCAGGCATCCCGAGCACGGCCAGCAGCTCGAGGCCATCAAGATGGCAGTCGCACCACCGCCCGTTGCGGCCACGGTGTTGCCAGATGTGGCCCTCAACCGCGCCCAGGCCAAGCAGCGGCGGGCTCAAGCCGCCTTCCTCTCCAAGTCCCAGCAGGTCCACGACGCCGAGCAGTGGCTCCAGGCCTGCCGCGAGGAGGAGGTGCGTGCTGGTGAGCTCGTCCTGGCGTGCAACGTGGAGGTGGAGGAGGCCTACAAGGCAGCAGCGCCCAAGGGCGTCCAGGTGCAGGCGCAGGAGGCGCAGGGGCCTGGCGCCAAGACTCAGCCTGCCGTGGGCCTCAACGTCACGGCGCTTTTGGCGGAAGACTTCCAGGTCGAGGCAGGCGACGCCTTCAGGCTGGACGACCCCGACCTGGACATCACCGACACGGAGCGCGAGGAGTTCAACAAGTCCCTGGAAGGCTTCGTCGAGCAAGTCAAGCAGCACGTGCGCACCACCTTCGGTGAGGCCAAGACGCAGCTGGAGCAGAGGCGCAGCGAGATCGACGCCAAGCACCAGCAGCTGCTGGCCAGGCGCAAGCGGCCTCGCACCGAGGCGGCAGGAGCAGCAGACCAGACGCCAGCCCAGGCGCCAGCCGCAGGCCCTGCGGCAGCAGGCCCCGCGGAGGCCCCAGCGGCCGCCGCGGCCCCAGCCCAGGCCCCCACCCCTGGGCAGCCTGAGGCCCCTGCTCGGCCTCCTGTTGCTCACCCTCCAGAGCCACCCAGCCTCCGCGGCCCCGATGGCGCAGCCAAGTTGGCTCAGCTCAGGCGGGACTTGGAAGCAGCAGCCGCCGTTCCAGCTGGGGACGCAGATGCGTAAGGCCCAGTCCTGGGGACCTGATGCGCCGCCAGAGGCCAAGCCACGAGAGCCCAGACTCGTCCGCCTGGGCAGGCGGGAGCGGGCCATCCTGGCCACGCGTATGCGCCGCATGGCTCGGCACTGGCGCCCTACCCCGTCGCTGGGGACCACGGCTCAGGACCGCAGGCACTGGGACTCCTACTGCGTGCCGTACATCTTCCACCAGCTGGGCTCTGGGGAGTACACAGCCATGCTGGACGACCTGGCAGCCACCACGGGCAGCGGATCCCGAATTGCCGAGCGCATGAGGATTGCACGGGAGTTGGGTGACGAAGCCTGGAACCGTGGAGGGGATGCCAGGCGCCTCCAGCGGCAGTGGTTGGAGCATCTGCAAGTGGCTAATCAGGATGCTTTCGAGCGTGAGGCGGCTCAGCAGGACCGCACCCAGTCAGCCGCGGAGCGGTGGTTCGACCGCCAGTCCCAGGCGACGTCGGGAACGCAGGCCCCCACCGTCTACTTCGACGACCGCATCCACTGCTGGAGGTTGTGCGCCGCGAAGGTGCTGGAGGCCGACCTCGGCCCATCCACCTCGACTGGGACCTCGGAGGAGCCGCTGTGTTGCTCTGCCTCGCCCGTTGAATGCACCGAGCTCACTCCCACCCCAGCCGCGTGCAACCTCACGGACGAGCACCGAGGAGCTGCCCCATGTATTTCAGCTGGTGGTCTCTCTGCCGTCCGAGGCAGCCCAGATCAGCTTACGTCAGTTGGTGGTTTCTCTGGCTCAGCTGTTTCAACGGGCGATGGTCTCTCGGCCGCCGATGGTGGCACCCAGGCGCAGCTTATTTCAGTCAGTGGTGTTTCGGGCTCTACAGTTTCCACGGATGGTGGTTTCTTGGCCGCTGGGGGCACCCAGGTGCAACTTACGTCAGGCCGTGGCCCCTCTGGCTCAGATGCCTCAACTGTAGATGGTTTCTCTGTCGCCGTTGGAGGCACTCAGGAGCAGCTTGCGCCAGTTGGTGGTTGCTCGGGCTTTGCTGCTCCCACAGGCGGGCCTTTCTTGGCCGCTGGAGGCCCTCAGGCGCAATTTACGTCAGATGGTGGTTTCTCGGACCCAGTTGTTACAGCAGGTGTTGGTGGCTCTGCCCACGGAGGCAGTCAGGCGTTGCTTACGTCAGTTTTTGTTTCTGCAGGCTCAGCTGTCTCATCTGGGGAAAGCCACTGCGGCCCTGGGCAGCCTAACATCATCGAGATGGCCCATGAGACTGTGGCACACCCTACCGAGGGCGGGGACGTCAGTGTCGGCAGTGTTGGCGGCCAGTCCACCTGCAGCGGGACTTCGGCAAAGCCCCAGTGCGACGTCGCCAAGTATCGACCCTCAGCAGCAGGAGCCCGCAGAGGCAAGCGTCGACAGCGGAGCCACAGGCGCTTCACCTTCCACAGCGTCAATGCCAGCCTCAGCTGGGGCAACGTTGTGGGCTACCTCCACGGCGCGGCACACCAGCAGCTCACCGAGGGCAAGATTCCGATCATCGGTTTCCAGGAGCACGGCAAGCGGCGTTTATGGGCCGAAGAGAGCGCACGGGCCCTGCTGCCCTTGGGCTGGAGGGCCCTGCCCACGCCAGCGACGGACGGCCCGAATGGAGGGGCCTCGGCGGGCGTCTTGCTGGCGATACCTGCCTGCGTCGGCGTCACTCTTGCATCTGGACAGCGACACTGGGACATATCTCCCCCAGGTTGTGCAGGCAGGCTCCTGATGGCCACCCTCGAGGCCAAGGGCATCGGCAAGTTACTGGTTTTCTGTGCGTATTGCTTCACTGGTCAGAAGTTGGCGTCTGTGGGCAATTCAGCTCTCCTGTCAGTTATCACGGGGTGGGCAGTCCAGCTCCAGCTGCCCTGGATCGTCATCGCGGACTGGGAGAATCTACCTGACGCTTTGGAGCGTTCGCCGTGGAACAACCAGCTCAGAGGCCGCGTCGTAGCGTGGCAAGGGGAAGGGGGCACCAACCGCTCCCCGCACGGTGAGCGCGTGATCGATTATTTCTGGATGCACTCCAGTTTGGCTGCCAATATTTCCCCAGCCCGCATTGACGACGACGCGGTCTACCACCCTCATAGGGCCACATGGGTCGAGTTTCAGCAGCCTTGGTCGGCCTTTACCTACACCAAGCTCATCCGACCCCACAAGTTCCCGATCCCAGGAGTCAAGCCGAGGCACTTCGATCTCTCGTGCCCAGACGTGCCTGCAGGTTTCGACCCCGATGCGGTGCCTACCCAGGAGCTCCTGGACGACACCTGGGAGGCTTTCTGCCACGCCGCCGAGGAGGAGCTGATCCAGAAGGTGGGTTTGGACCCCAGCAGTCGGCAAGCTGATCAATGCCGAGGGCGTGGGGGACCACCGCGCTTCAGGAAGTGCCCGTTGCTCCCGACCCACACCGAGGCCATCGCTTCGTACGGGGAGGCCAAGCGTTGGAGGTGGTTTGCCAACGAGTTGGCTTGGCTGGGCATCATTGAAGTAAAGCTTTTCAGCTACACGGGCGCTTCCGACCTGGTCCTCACCACGTTGCACCAGCAGCGGCACGCCTCCATCCGCAAGTTGCGTGACCGCTTCAGGCACCACATGCTGTTAGAAGGCGTGGCTGAGCTGCAGGAGTTCTTCGAGGTTTTCACGTCTCGGGACCGCGGCTATGAAGACTTGCAGGAGCTCTCGGCTTGGCGCCTCAGCTGCAGTCAGTATGCCTCGTACTTGGAGTGGCAGATCGGCAAGGAACGACGAGATTCCTTCAAGCAGCGGTTGGAGGACGACTTCCCAGGCTCGCAGGGGCTCCTCCACAGGGTCACCAAGTGGCGCCAGGCTTGGCAGGCTCCCAAGGGCAGCATCTCCAAGAAGCTGCTCCCAGCGGCGCCTCAGGCCGCCGTGGACCAGGAGTTGCACGACTGGTCGAAGGTCTGGACCACTGGCTCAGGTTTCCCCAAGCCGTGGAGGGGCCTCCAGCAAGTCGCCGTCACGCCGCCCAGCCCTCACCACCTGCGCGGTTTGGCCCAGCGTTTCAGGGCCAAGACGGGGATTGGCGTGGACGGATGGCAACCCAAGCTTTGGGCCTACCTCACGGACGGCACGCTCTCGGCGCTCGCGTCATTGCTGGCCTGGTGCCAACAACTGGGGCGGTGGCCGTCCCAGGTCCACCTCCTGCTCGTTTTCATCATCGGGAAGCTCGATGGAGGGGGCCGACCCATCATTCTTCTACCTGGCCCTTGCCGAATCTGGGAGGCGTGGCAGCTGCCCACCATCAGGAGCTGGTTGGCGGCGCACCCCAGGAGCTACGACTACACGGCGGCGGGCCAATCATCGGAGCGTGCGCTGTGGAAAGCTTTGTTGGACGACGAGCTCGTGTTGGGCACAGGCATACGTGCGGCCACGATGCTGGCGGACCTCGCCAAGTGTTATGAGAAGGTTCCGCATGAGCGTATGTGGTGGCTAGCAGCTTGGTGGGACGGCCCGCTGGAGGTGGTCGCGCTCGCCCTGGAAAGTTTCGCCTTTGGCCGTGTCATTCGTCTCGGGGAGGCCTGCTCGGCGGAGGTCCTGTCCTCCACAGCGCTCCCAGCGGGCAGCCGTTTCGCGCCCACCTTCCTGAGGTTCTACCTCACGCTGTGCTTAGACGACCTGCTGGGGGTTTTCCGCCTCACGATCTACTTGTACGTTGATGACATCGCCCTGCGGGTCATGTCCACCGAGGCGCGCGTCTTGCACATGCTGCCGCAGGCCACGCGCTTGCTGTTTTGGATGCTGGAGTCCTTCTTGGGCCTGGAGGTAGCCCGAGCGCGGGACGGGGCGAGAGGCAAGTGCTCTTTCCTGCAAACGGCCACTCCGTCTTCAGGCTTGACGCAGGCCATGGCCGTCCTGGGAGTACCGCCCAGCACCTCCGAGCGGTGGCTCGGCATCGACTACGGTCCCAGCGTCAAGACAGAGAACCAGTCAGCCCCAGTCAGACACGCGCGGCTCAAGATAGCCAAGCAGCGTTGGCCTAAGATCCGCGGCCTTCCTCGTGCACGCGGGGGCAAGCTCAAGATGGTCGTGCGGCAGGGCCTCGGAGCCTCGGTCGCCTACGGCGCCCGTGTCCGCGGCACGCCCAGGCCCATCGTGCGTTTCATCCAGCAGAAGGATCGGGCCGTCCGCAAGGGCGCCACAGCTTTTACCTCCCGAGTCTTGCACGACGGCCTCGACCCCAGTTGCGCCGACACCCTCGTTCTGGCACCGCTGCTGGCTTGGGAAGCTTGGGACCACCCAGAGGGGCGGCGTGCGCAGGCCACAGCATGGGCCCGAGTGCAGCAACAGCTCGCGCTGTACATGGACGCCGACGCTCAGGAGTTGTGGTCAGTGGTGCGCGGCCCAGCGGGGGCCACCTCAGTCACAGTTCGAGCCCATGGTTGGGGCATGCCGTCAGCCTTCGAGATTGCATTGCCTCCACGTGGCGGGGTGCTCCAAGGAGGGGACGTCCATCTTGATCTACTGCAGATTTGCCCCAAGTCGGTCGAGGCCGCCGTGCTTTTGGCCGCCCGTTCCAGAGCCCTGTGCCAGTGGGCGGCGGCTCAGCCCGAGCGGGCTGCGCTCCTGCCAGCGCCGTGGCTCACCCCAGCGAGGCAGTTGGTCAAGCGGCGCAAGCAGGACGGGTGGCTGCAACACCATGCCGACGCGGTCAAGAAGGCGGTGTTGGGCGGTTTCCCTTCGCAGGAGGCCCTTTTCTCTTCGGGCCAGGCGGACACTCCGTATTGCCAGCTTTGCGACGACACGACCTGTTTCGGCACCCACCAGCACTATTACTGGCGGTGCGGCAGCCCGACGTGTGCTACGGTGAGGGAGCAGCTGACGGCCCACGACGCGTCACCTACCTTCAGAGACGTCGGCCACCTGGGCGTGTCGGCCTCCTCGTCGGAAGCCTCAAGATGGTTGTGGGAGCGGGGTTTGCGGCGAACCCCATGTTACGGCTTGGCTTGGAGTCTACCGTCGCAGCGCACCCATTGGATCGTCAATGGCGCGGCCCCCGAGCTCACCGATGTGCTGGTTTCGGACGGATCAGTCAAAGGCTTGGATGACCTCAGGCACGGCGGCTGGGCGGCTTTGCAGTGCACAGCGGAGGCCGACGACGTGGTGCAGGGCCTGTACGGCCCACTGCCCTTTCCCGACCCCAGCTCGGTCCTGGCAGAGTTGTGGGGTCTCCTCCACGCCCTCAGGCATTCGGTCTTCATCACGGCCATCATCATTGACAATGCTCAGGTGGTCCAAGGCTTGGCTCGTGGCAGGGCATGGTGTTGTTCAGCGGCCAGGCCCTATGCGCACGTCTGGCTCGAGATCTGGGATCGCCTGGATGACATGGACATCCTTCCTGGCAGAGAGTTGTCGGTCATCAAAGTCGCCTCGCACATATCGCAGGCCAAACGCCTAGAGCTGCCAGAGGAGGTCCAGATTCACATGAGGCACAATGACTTAGCCGACGAATGGGCCAAGCAAGGAGCAGACCTCAGCGCGCCGCCAGAGTGGGCCACGTTGCAGGTCAAGCAGGAGCTCAAGGCCACCAAGCGCGTGCTCGAGTACATCGGGCACTTCAGGGTCCTCCTCGACGGGGTCAAGTTGGCGGAGCCTAGGCCCAAACGACAGCAGGGCCAAGAGGCCAACATTCCTCAGGCTGCACGACCCCAGGCTGGTCCCAGGCACCCGCACGTTCTGGAAGTGTGCCGCGGTTATTCCAAGTGCACCAACTGCGGCAAGGTTGCCCGCACTCGCCTCGCGGCCTTTCAGTTGCAGGAGTGCCGTGGTCGTCTCCAAGGGCTCCAGGGCAAGTTAGTCAAGAGTGCGGCCAAGAGAGGCAGTGTGGCGGTGCCTCTTCTCGTGGCGGCAGGCGCCGCCGCTCGGCCTGTGCGACAGCGAGCAGACCATGGAGATCAGGGTGAGCCTCGAGTAGAGCCCGACCCTGCGCCTGCCTCCCAGCTGGGCCCCGACCCGCTGTGGGCTCCTGTCGCAGCAGCCCGCGCGGCTCTTGGCAGGATGGAGCGGACACCTGACGGTCCTGTGTGCATGGGAACCCCGCCAAGCCAGCCACACATCACGCCCGAACAGCAGCATGCCCGTTCCATCATGGACGATGCCATCATCTGGGCGTCTTTCTGGATCGATCGTTTCGACGTGGCAGGCTTCACCAACGAGTGGGACTACCGTACGTGGTGTTCGGAATATCTTGAAAGGTTTCTCAGCTCGGCGGCGTGGGCACCAGTTCGAGAGCATCTTCTACGTAGCAACCCTGGCCGCACTCTCGGGCAGGTCGTCGACGACCTATGCGCCACCTCTTGGACGCGTGCCAAAACCAGCCCGTCAGGCTCAGTTCGCCAGGGTACGGTCTGACTCGGGCTTGACAGCCAGGCAGCGCCGTCGGCTGCTTCGGCATCACTTCGATGTGTTGAACCAGGTCAGGGAGCGTTTCAGGGATCTTCTTGGAGATCGTGCCCCGCCTGAGACGGCCTCCTGGCACCAGTGGGTCTTCGAGCCCCTCTCCTCGGATGACGACCAAGGAGGTGATGCGACAGGCCGCGCCGCCGAGGACGCCCATGGCTACGACGATACCGACGAGTTCGCGGCCCTCAGCGTGCACAGCGACCTCGAGGTGGTGGAGGCAGACGGCAAGGCCACGCAGGCCACAGGCACCCAGGCGTCAGAGCGCGAGTCGCCGCCCAATCCCGACCTCGCCCCCAGGGCACTCCAGCCACAGGAGGAGGGAGCTCCAGCGGGAGGGGCGAGGCGGGAGGGTGTTTTGCGGATCCGCAGTGCGGCAGCCACCTGTTCCCAGGACGTGGACGACGGTGCTACGGCTGGCGCTGGGGCAGCTCCTGTTCCCACGGTGCCGCCTGCTGCTCAACCCGCTGGCGAGCCTGGAGCTGATCAGGGCGAGTTGGCCAGCTCCCTGGACGTGGACGGCAAGGCTGCCACCCAGGCAGCGGCCGCAGTGTGCTCCGCCCCCTTGGCGGCACACCAAGCTCTTGCTGGCCAGGGCAGCCTGAAACACGGCGGTAAGGCCCCAAGGACTGGTTCCTCAGCATCCTCGGCGGCGGCGGCGGGCTCTGGCCAGGGCGGCCTGGCACCGCTGGCGGGGCCCCCGCCGCCTTCGGCTGGGGCTGCGGCGGCCTCGGAGCCAGAGCGGGGTGCGCGCGGGCGGGCGGCCTCTGCCCAGCCCGCCAGGAGTGGCCAGGCGCTGCCTGCGACGGCCAGAGCCGCTTCATCGGAGCCTCGGCCACATACGGTCGAGATCATTGGCAACTTCGTGGTCTGCGTCGTGTGCGGTTCCTACTGCAGCTCGGTGGCCAGGAACCTCGGCGGGCCGTGCAGGCGGCTGGACCCGCGCGACCCAGGCGACAAGGAGCGCCTCAGGCGCATTCGCCGCATCCAGCGCGGCCAGGACCCAAAGACTGGAAGGGATCTGAGTTGAGGCCGTTGTGCTCGTTCAATGATCTGTCTGGTCTCAGTGCGTGCGGCCCCCCTTGGCGCGGTGTTATCCGTGAGCTGAGGGGCCTGGGCGGGGCTGCCGCCCCGCTCGGGGCGCTCGGGCCTGCTTCCCCGCGTTGCGGGTGGCCTGGGCGCGGCGCGTTTCTCGCTGCGTTTCGGCCCCCTTTGGCAGCAGGCTGAGGGGCCTAGGGTGGGGCGCGGCCTCGAGAGGGCCACGGCGCCGCCGCCCTGGGGAGCGCGCGGGGGCGCTGCCCGCGGCTCGGCTCCTTTCGGGCTCGGCAGGCGACGGACGTCGCTCGAGGGCCCAGCGCACGGGCCTGGCGAGGTGCAGACGCCCCAGGCCGCCGACGCACCAAAGCACCAAAACACACACACACACACACACACACACACACACACACACACACACACACACACACACACACACACACACACACACACACACACACACACACACACACACACACACACACACACACACACACACACACACACACACACACACACACCACGTAGCCATTTTGGCTCAAGATGATTTGTTCCACAGGGGAACGAGTGGATACCGCTAGTCCGCGGCCAATGCCAGGGCTTCTCCGCCCGACAGTTTTGTTTCGTGTGTTGGCAGGGGGTAGGCTGTGCGCTGCCCACTCGCCATGTCCAGTGCCTCGCAGAGGGCCAGGTCTGAGCCGCGGGCCAAGGGCGGCGGCGGCAAGGGCAAGAGCAAAGGAATTGGCAAGGCAGGCAAGACCAACGCGAGCGGAGCCAACCCCCTGGACTACGTCCGCTGTGCGAACTGCTCGTACAAGTGGAACTTCAAGGCCAGGGTGGAGTGCTACAACTGCAAGAAGCCGCTCAAGCCTGCCGCAGTGGACAAGCCTCCGCAGCTACGGGCATCGGCGTGGCCATTCGTGCGCGAGCCGTGGGTGCGGCACTCTGACGACTGGTTCGGGTACGAGGCACCGCCACCGCAGCCCGCCCCGCCGTCGGATGCAGAGTGCCTCGCGGCGTTGGCGGCCAGGCATCCCGAGCACGGCCGGCAGCTCGAGGCCATCAAGATGGCAGTCGCACCACCGCCCGTTGCGGCCACGGTGTTGCCAGATGTGGCCCTCAACCGCGCCCAGGCCAAGCAGCGGCGGGCTCAAGCCGCCTTCCTCTCCAAGTCCCAGCAGGTCCACGACGCCGAGCAGTGGCTCCAGGCCTGCCGCGAGGAGGAGGTGCGTGCTGGTGAGCTCGTCCTGGCGTGCAACGTGGAGGTGGAGGAGGCCTACAAGGCAGCAGCGCCCAAGGGCGTCCAGGTGCAGGCGCAGGAGGCGCAGGAGCCTGGCGCCAAGACTCAGCCTGCCGTGGGCCTCAACGTCACGGCGCTTTTGGCGGAAGACTTCCAGGTCGAGGCAGGCGACGCCTTCAGGCTGGACGACCCCGACCTGGACATCACCGACACGGAGCGCGAGGAGTTCAACAAGTCCCTGGAAGGCTTCGTCGAGCAAGTCAAGCAGCACGTGCGCACCACCTTCGGTGAGGCCAAGACGCAGCTGGAGCAGAGGCGCAGCGAGATCGACGCCAAGCACCAGCAGCTGCTGGCCAGGCGCAAGCGGCCTCGCACCGAGGCGGCAGGAGCAGCAGACCAGACGCCAGCCCAGGCGCCAGCCGCAGGCCCTGCGGCAGCAGGCCCCGCGGAGGCCCCAGCGGCCGCCGCGGCCCCAGCCCAGGCCCCCACCCCTGGGCAGCCTGAGGCCCCTGCTCGGCCTCCTGTTGCTCACCCTCCAGAGCCACCCAGCCTCCGCGGCCCCGATGGCGCAGCCAGGTTGGCTCAGCTCAGGCGGGACTTGGAAGCAGCAGCCGCCGTTCCAGCTGGGGACGCAGATGCGTAAGGCCCAGTCCTGGGGACCTGATGCGCCGCCAGAGGCCAAGCCACGAGAGCCCAGACTCGTCCGCCTGGGCAGGCGGGAGCGGGCCATCCTGGCCACGCGTATGCGCCGCATGGCTCGGCACTGGCGCCCTACCCCGTCGCTGGGGACCACGGCTCAGGACCGCAGGCACTGGGACTCCTACTGCGTGCCGTACATCTTCCACCAGCTGGGCTCTGGGGAGTACACAGCCATGCTGGACGACCTGGCAGCCACCACGGGCAGCGGATCCCGAATTGCCGAGCGCATGAGGATTGCACGGGAGTTGGGTGACGAAGCCTGGAACCGTGGAGGGGATGCCAGGCGCCTCCAGCGGCAGTGGTTGGAGCATCTGCAAGTGGCTAATCAGGATGCTTTCGAGCGTGAGGCGGCTCAGCAGGACCGCACCCAGTCAGCCGCGGAGCGGTGGTTCGACCGCCAGTCCCAGGCGACGTCGGGAACGCAGGCCCCCACCGTCTACTTCGACGACCGCATCCACTGCTGGAGTTGTGCGCCGCGAAGGTGCTGGAGGCCGACCTCGGCCCATCCACCTCGACTGGGACCTCGGAGGAGCCGCTGTGTTGCTCTGCCTCGCCCGTTGAATGCACCGAGCCCACTCCCACCCCAGCCGCGTGCAACCTCACGGACGAGCACCGAGGAGCTGCCCCATGTATTTCAGCTGGTGGTCTCTCTGCCGTCCGAGGCAGCCCAGATCAGCTTACGTCAGGTGGTGGTTTCTCTGGCTCAGCTGTTTCAACGGGCGATGGTCTCTCGGCCGCCGATGGTGGCACCCAGGCGCAGCTTATTTCAGTCAGTGGTGTTTCGGGCTCTACAGTTTCCACGGATGGTGGTTTCTTGGCCGCTGGAGGCACCCAGGTGCAACTTACGTCAGGCCGTGGCCCCTCTGGCGCAGATGCCTCAACTGTAGATGGTTTCTCTGTCGCCGTTGGAGGCACTCAGGAGCAGCTTACGCCAGTTGGTGGTTGCTCGGGCTTTGCTGCTCCCACAGGCGGGCCTTTCTTGGCCGCTGGAGGCCCTCATGCGCAATTTACGTCAGATGGTGGTTTCTCGGACCCAGTTGTTACAGCAGGTGTTGGTGGCTCTGCCCACGGAGGCAGTCAGGCGTTGCTTACGTCAGTTTTTGTTTCTGCAGGCTCAGCTGTCTCATCTGGGGAAAGCCACTGCGGCCCTGGGCAGCCTAACATCATCGAGATGGCCCATGAGACTGTGGCACACCCTACCGAGGGCGGGGACGTCAGTGTCGGCAGTGTTGGCGGCCAGTCCACCTGCAGCGGGACTTCGGCAAAGCCCCAGTGCGACGTCGCCAAGTATCGACCCTCAGCAGCAGGAGCCCGCAGAGGCAAGCGTCGACAGCGGAGCCACAGGCGCTTCACCTTCCACAGCGTCAATGCCAGCCTCAGCTGGGGCAACGTTGTGGGCTACCTCCACGGCGCGGCACACCAGCAGCTCACCGAGGGCAAGATTCCGATCATCGGTTTCCAGGCGCACGGCAAGCGGCGTTTATGGGCCGAAGAGAGCGCACGGGCCCTGCCGCCCTTGGGCTGGAGGGCCCTGCTCACGCCAGCGACGGACGGCCCGAATGGAGGGGCCTCGGCGGGCGTCTTGCTGGCGATACATGCCTGCGTCGGCGTCACTCTTGCATCTGGACAGCGACACTGGGACATATCTCCCCCAGGTTGTGCAGGCAGGCTCCTGATGGCCACCCTCGAGGCCAAGGGCATCGGCAAGTTATTGGTTTTCTGTGCGTATTGCTTCACTGGTCAGAAGTTGGCGTCTGTGGGCAATTCAGCTCCCCTGTCAGTTATCACGGGGTGGGCAGTCCAGCTCCAGCTGCCCTGGATCGTCATCGCGGACTGGGAGAATCTACCTGGCGCTTTGGAGCGTTCGCCGTGGAACAACCAGCTCAGAGGCCGCGTCGTAGCGTGGCAAGGGGAAGGGGGCACCAACCGCTCCCCGCACGGTGAGCGCGTGATCGATTATTTCTGGATGCACTCCAGTTTGGCTGCCAATATTTCCCCAGCCCGCATTGACGACGACGCGGTCTACCACCCTCATAGAGCCACATGGGTCGAGTTTCAGCAGCCTTGGTCGGCCTTTACCTACACCAAGCTCATCCGACCCCACAAGTTCCCGATCCCAGGAGTCAAGCCGAGGCACTTCGATCTCTCGTGCCCAGACGTGCCTGCAGGTTTCGACCCCGATGCGGTGCCTACCCAGGAGCTCCTGGACGACACCTGGGAGGCTTTCTGCCACGCCGCCGAGGAGGAGCTGATCCAGAAGGTGGGTTTGGACCCCAGCAGTCGGCAAGCCGATCAATGCCGAGGGCGTGGGGGACCACCGCGCTTCAGGAAGTGCCCGTTGCTCCCGACCCACACCGAGGCCATCGCTTCGTACGGGGAGGCCAAGCGTTGGAGGTGGTTTGCCAACGAGTTGGCTTGGCTGGGCATCATTGAAGTAAAGCTTTTCAGCTACACGGGCGCTTCCGACCTGGTCCTCACCACGTTGCACCAGCAGCGGCACGCCTCCATCCGCAAGTTGCGTGACCGCTTCAGGCACCACATGCTGTTAGAAGGCGTGGCTGAGCTGCAGGAGTTCTTCGAGGTTTTCACGTCTCGGGACCGCGGCTATGAAGACTTGCAGGAGCTCTCGGCTTGGCGCCTCAGCTGCAGTCAGTATGCCTCGTACTTGGAGTGGCAGATCGGCAAGGAACGACGAGATTCCTTCAAGCAGCGGTTGGAGGACGACTTCCCAGGCTCGCAGGGGCTCCTCCACAGGGTCACCAAGTGGCGCCAGGCTTGGCAGGCTCCCAAGGGCAGCATCTCCAAGAAGCTGCTCCCAGCGGCGCCTCAGGCCGCCGTGGACCAGGAGTTGCACGACTGGTCGAAGGTCTGGACCACTGGCTCAGGTTTCCCCAAGCCGTGGAGGGGCCTCCAGCAAGTCGCCGTCACGCCGCCCAGCCCTCACCACCTGCGCGGTTTGGCCCAGCGTTTCAGGGCCAAGACGGGGATTGGCGTGGACGGATGGCAACCCAAGCTTTGGGCCTACCTCACGGACGGCACGCTCTCGGTGCTCGCGTCATTGCTGGCCTGGTGCCAACAACTGGGGCGGTGGCCGTCCCAGGTCCACCTCCTGCTCGTTTTCATCATCGGGAAGCTCGATGGAGGGGGCCGACCCATCATTCTTCTACCTGGCCCTTGCCGAATCTGGGAGGCGTGGCAGCTGCCCACCATCAGGAGCTGGTTGGCGGCGCACCCCAGGAGCTACGACTACACGGCGGCGGGCCAATCATCGGAGCGTGCGCTGTGGAAAGCTTTGTTGGACGACGAGCTCGTGTTGGGCACAGGCATACGTGCGGCCACGATGCTGGCGGACCTCGCCAAGTGTTATGAGAAGGTTCCGCATGAGCGTATGTGGTGGCTAGCAGCTTGGTGGGGCGGCCCGCTGGAGGTGGTCGCGCTCGCCCTGGAAAGTTTCGCCTTTGGCCGTGTCATTCGTCTCGGGGAGGCCTGCTCGGCGGAGGTCCTGTCCTCCACAGCGCTCCCAGCGGGCAGCCGTTTCGCGCCCACCTTCCTGAGGTTCTACCTCACGCTGTGCTTAGACGACCTGCTGGGGGTTTTCCGCCTCACGATCTACTTGTACGTTGATGACATCGCCTTGCGGGTCATGTCCACCGAGGCGCGCGTCTTGCACATGCTGCCGCAGGCCACGCGCTTGCTGTTTTGGATGTTGGAGTCCTTCTTGGGCCTGGAGGTAGCCCGAGCGCGGGACGGGGCGAGAGGCAAGTGCTCTTTCCTGCAAACGGCCACTCCGTCTTCAGGCTTGACGCAGGCCATGGCCGCCCTGGGAGCACCGCCCAGCACCTCCGAGCGGTGGCTCGGCATCGACTACGGTCCCAGCGTCAAGACAGAGAACCAGTCAGCCCCAGTCAGACACGCGCGGCTCAAGATAGCCAAGCAGCGTTGGCCTAAGATCCGCGGCCTTCCTCGTGCACGCGGGGGCAAGCTCAAGATGGTCGTGCGGCAGGGCCTCGGAGCCTCGGTCGCCTACGGCGCCCGTGTCCGCGGCACGCCCAGGCCCATCGTGCGTTTCATCCAGCAGAAGGATCGGGCCGTCCGCAGGGGCGCCACAGCTTTTACCTCCCGAGTCTTGCACGACGGCCTCGACCCCAGTTGCGCCGACACCCTCGTTCTGGCACCGCTGCTGGCTTGGGCGAGGGAAGCTTGGGACCACCCAGAGGGGCGGCGTGCGCAGGCCACAGCATGGGCCCGAGTGCAGCAACAGCTCGCGCTGTACATGGACGCCGACGCTCAGGAGTTGTGGTCAGTGGTGCGCGGCCCAGCGGGGGCCACCTCAGTCACAGTTCGAGCCCATGGTTGGAGCATGCCGTCAGCCTTCGAGATTGTCTTGCCTCCACGTGGCGGGGTGCTCCAAGGAGGGGACGTCCATCTTGATCTACTGCAGATTTGCCCCAAGTCGGTCGAGGCCGCCGTGCTTTTGGCCGCCCGTTCCAGAGCCCTGTGCCAGTGGGCGGCGGCTCAGCCCGAGCGGGCTGCGCTCCTGCCAGCGCCGTGGCTCACCCCAGCGAGGCAGTTGGTCAAGCGGCGCAAGCAGGACGGGTGGCTGCAACACCATGCCGACGCGGTCAAGAAGGCGGTGTTGGGCGGTTTCCCTTCGCAGGAGGCCCTTTTCTCTTCGGGCCAGGCGGACACTCCGCATTGCCAGCTTTGCGACGACACGACCTGTTTCGGCACCCACCAGCACTATTACTGGCGGTGCGGCAGCCCGACGTGTGCTACGGTGAGGGAGCAGCTGACGGCCCACGACGCGTCACCTACCTTCAGAGACGTCGGCCACCTGGGCGTGTCGGCCTCCTCGTCGGAAGCCTCAAGATGGTTGTGGGAGCGGGGTTTGCGGCGAACCCCATGTTACGGCTTGGCTTGGAGTCTACCGTCGCAGCGCACCCATTGGATCGTCAATGGCGCGGCCCCCGAGCTCACCGATGTGCTGGTTTCGGACGGATCAGTCAAAGGCTTGGATGACCTCAGGCACGGCGGCTGGGCGGCTTTGCAGTGCACAGCGGAGGCCGACGACGTGGTGCAGGGCCTGTACGGCCCACTGCCCTTTCCCGACCCCAGCTCGGTCCTGGCAGAGTTGTGGGGTCTCCTCCACGCCCTCAGGCATTCGGTCTTCATCACGGCCATCATCATTGACAATGCTCAGGTGGTCCAAGGCTTGGCTCGTGGCAGGGCATGGTGTTGTTCAGCGGCCAGGCCCTATGCGCACGTCTGGCTCGAGATCTGGGATCGCCTGGATGACATGGACATCCTTCCTGGCAGAGAGTTGTCGGTCATCAAAGTCGCCTCGCACATATCGCAGGCCAAACGCCTAGAGCTGCCAGAGGAGGTCCAGATTCACATGAGGCACAATGACTTAGCCGACGAATGGGCCAAGCAAGGAGCAGACCTCAGCGCGCCGCCAGAGTGGGCCACGTTGCAGGTCAAGCAGGAGCTCAAGGCCACCAAGCGCGTGCTCGAGTACATCGGGCACTTCAGGGTCCTCCTCGACGGGGTCAAGTTGGCGGAGCCTAGGCCCAAACGACAGCAGGGCCAAGAGGCCAACATTCCTCAGGCTGCACGACCCCAGGCTGGTCCCAGGCACCCGCACGTTCTGGAAGTGTGCCGCGGCTATTCCAAGTGCACCAACTGCGGCAAGGTTGCCCGCGCTCGCCTCGCGGCCTTTCAGTTGCAGGAGTGCCGTGGTCGTCTCCAAGGGCTCCAGGGCAAGTTAGTCAAGAGTGCGGCCAAGAGAGGCAGTGTGGCGGTGCCTCTTCTCGTGGCGGCAGGCGCCGCCGCCCGGCCTGTGCGACAGCGAGCAGACCATGGAGATCAGGGTGAGCCTCGAGTAGAGCCCGACCCTGCGCCTGCCTCCCAGCTGGGCCCCGACCCGCTGTGGGCTCCTGTCGCAGCAGCCCGCGCGGCTCTTGGCAGGGTGGAGCGGATACCTGGCGGTCCTGTGTGCATGGGAACCCCGCCAAGCCAGCCACACATCACGCCCGAACAGCAACATGTCCGTTCCATCATGGACGATGCCATCATCTGGGCGTCTTTCTGGATCGATCGTTTCGACGTGGCAGGCTTCACCAACGAGTGGGACTACCGTACGTGGTGTTCGGAATATCTTGAAAGGTTTCTCAGCTCGGCGGCGTGGGCACCAGTTCGAGAGCATCTTCTACGTAGCAACCCTGGCCGCACTCTCGGGCAGGTCGTCGACGACCTATGCGCCACCTCTTGGACGCGTGCCGAACCAGCCCGTCAGGCTCAGTTCGCCAGGGTACGGTCTGACTCGGGTTTGACAGCCAGGCAGCGCCGTCGGCTGCTTCGGCATCACTTCGATGTGTTGAACCAGGTCAGGGAGCGTTTCAGGGATCTTCTTGAAGATCGTGCCCCGCCTGAGACGGCCTCCTGGCACCAGTGGGTCTTCGAGCCCCTCTCCTCGGATGACGACCAAGGAGGTGATGCGGCAGGCCGCGCCGCCGAGGACGCCCATGGCTACGACGATACCGACGAGTTCGCGGCCCTCAGCGTGCACAGCGACCTCGAGGTGGTGGAGGCAGGCAGACGGCAAGGCCACGCAGGCCACAGGCACCCAGGCGTCAGAGCGCGAGTCGCCGCCCAATCCCGACCTCGCCCCCAGGGCACTCCAGCCACAGGAGGAGGGAGCTCCAGCGGGAGGGGCGAGGCGGGAGGGTGTTTTGCGGATCCGCAGTGCGGCAGCCACCTGTTCCCAGGACGTGGACGACGGTGCTACGGCTGGCGCTGGGGCAGCTCCTGTTCCCACGGTGCCGCCTGCTGCTCAACCCGCTGGCGAGCCTGGAGCTGATCAGGGCGAGTTGGCCAGCTCCCTGGACGTGGACGGCAAGGCTGCCACCCAGGCAGCGGCCGCAGTGTGCTCCGCCCCCTTGGCGGCACACCAAGCTCGTGCTGGCCAGGGCAGCCTGAAACACGGTGGTAAGGCCCCAAGGACTGGTTCCTCAGCATCCTCGGCGGCGGCGGCGGGCTCTGGCCAGGGCGGCCTGGCACCGCTGGCGGGGTCCCCGCCGCCCTCGGCTGGGGCTGCGGCGGCCTCGGAGCCAGAGCGGGGTGCGCGCGGGCGGGCGGCCTCTGCCCAGCCCGCCAGGAGTGGCCAGGCGCTGCCTGCGACGGCCAGAGCCGCTTCATCGGAGCCTCGGCCACATACGGTCGAGATCATTGGCAACTTCGTGGTCTGCGTCGTGTGCGGTTCCTACTACAGCTCGGTGGCCAGGAACCTCGGCGGGCCGTGCAGGCGGCTGGACCCGCGCGACCCAGGCGACAAGGAGCGCCTCAGGCGCATTCGCCGCATCCAGCGCGGCCAGGACCCAAAGACTGGAAGGGATCTGAGTTGAGGCCGTTGTGCTCGTTCAATGATCTGTCTGGTCTCAGTGCGTGCGGCCCCCCTTGGCGCGGTGTTATCCGTGAGCTGAGGGGCCTGGGCGGGGCTGCCGCCCCGCTCGGGGCGCTCGGGCCTGCTTCCCCGCGTTGCGGGTGGCCTGGGCGCGGCGCGTTTCTCGCTGCGTTTCGGCCCCCCTTGGCAGCAGGCTGAGGGGCCTAGGGTGGGGCGCGGCCTCGAGAGGGCCACGGCGCCGCCGCCCTGGGGAGCGCGCGGGGGCGCTGCCCGCGGCTCGGCTCCTTTCGGGCTCGGCAGGCGACGGACGTCGCTCGAGGGCCCAGCGCACGGGCCTGGCGAGGTGCAGACGCCCCAGGCCGCCGACGCACCAAAGCACCAAACACACACACACACACACACACACACACACACACACACACACACACACACACACACACACACACACACACACACACACACACACACACACACACACACACACACACACACACACACACACACACACACACACACACACACACACACACACACACACACACACACACACACACACACACACACACACACACACACACACACACACACACACACACGCACACACACGCACACGCACACACACACACACACACACACACACACACACACACCTGGAAGAAGCAACAGCAGGAGCCCGAGGGCGGCCCAGGATCGCCCGAGCGAGGTCCACAAGGCCCGAAGGCGGCGCCGGGCGCTTAAGGTCCCCGGGGCTCCGCCCACTACACCCCGGGCGAGCCGCCTAGGATACAGAGCCTCGAGCAAGTCCGCGGGTCCTCCGCTGCCCGAGCCCCTTGCCAGCCGCCTGCCCGTGTGCTTCCTCCTCCTCCTCCTCCTCCTTTCGTTTCCCCTCCCGAGCCGTGCAGCGCCCCCTCGGCGTGGGGGCCCGCTTTGACCCCCCCCCCACGCGTGAGCACCACACGACACACAGCAAGTCATCCTCGGGGCAGCCAGGGCAGAGGACACCCTCGGCACCAGACACGGTGCAGGCACACGACGGCTGTGCTCAGCCAGCCGGGCCAGTCTGGCGAGCCCAGGGTCGGAGGGCCCCGCCGCCACAGCCGAGAGCACGGCTTCCGCCATCGATTTGAAGCAGTCCCGCCGCGGAGACGGGAGAACGCACGCAGAGTTGCGGGCGATCGTACAAACGCGCGATGCGAGCGTGCCCGCCCCAGGAGTGGGAGAAGTACGCACTTTGAGCCGCAGCGCCGGAGAGCACGGCTCGAAACCTGACGGCAAAGGGGCTGGGACGGGCCTCGGGGGTGCGGGGGGGCCGCTCTCCGAGGGCCAAGGGGGGCCTTTCTCTCGGGCAGGCCCTCCGCGTCCCGCCAGCCCCGCTCGGCCGTCAAGACCCCCTGCCTCCCAATCCACTGCCCGACCTCCCGGGCAAGAAGGCGGAGACCAGCGACCTCGCGGGCGGCCTCGGCCACCGAGGGGTGCTCAGCCGCTCCGACCAGCGACCTCGCAGGCGGCCTCGGCCACCGAGGGGTGCTGAGCCGCTCCCCGCTTGGCCAAGGTATCCGCGATGCCGTTAGCTTTCCTCTCCCACCGCGTCGTCACCCCCCTGGCCACATCAGCCTCACTTGTGTGGGCTTTCGTCTTATGAACTGGCAGGCCAGACTCAAAAGACGGAATGAAAATAACACCAAAGATGTGCCTGCAAATTCTTGGCTGACGTCGAACGAACCCTCGACCGAGTAGCCGCGATGGTGCCGGCACAGTCCGCGCAGACCCCTTCTATATCAAGGGTGTCGGCCAGCGAACAAAGCATGAAGAAGGCATAGTCCTCCCCATCAGCAGACAGCTGAAGAGGTGCAACATCGCACGGGACGGGGCCGAAAGCAGCAGCCAATATCGATTCCGAATCATACACCATCACAATGGATCAACCGGCTCTACGGAGGAGGGGATCCGAGGGGAAGAGGGCCGCACCATCGGTGAACTGCCGGCCCCGAAGCAGACCATCTGCTGGCCTGCGAATCCAAAGCACTGCACAATTCTCCGACGAGAGCGGTGGAGGCACCAGCTCGCGGGGGCTTGGGAAGAGGCCTGAGGCGAAGAATTCCCCCGACCCCCCGAACGCTCTTACCCTCCTGGCAGCGGCCAGGGCTTCGTCGGAAAGGGAGTGAAACCTGTCAGAATACCACGCATCACATTGAAACCTGGGATGGAAGACAGTACCCGGAGCACACCTGCACAGGGTACAAAGGTTTGACTGCACAAATCCGTGCCTGAAAAGCCGATCCTAAGGCCAGCAAGTGCCAGACACAGCTGCACGAAACGAATTCTGCTGGGACCTGCCCCAGCTGGCGGTCTTGCGCGAGAGCAGCATGTCCACAGGCTGCCTGAAGACGGGCCGACACCAAGAATCGGATCCAGCACGAGTCTCCAGGGCACGGAAATCCGACATCTCCCTGGCGGCGCGGTCGGCGAGAGCAGCGACGGCAGCAGGTGAGATACGCAACAGATCGATCTGTTCTCCCGACGCCAAGGTAATGAGGCGTGCCGATTGCGCTGCTCAGCCCAGGTCCCCACAGGCGATAACGAAAACATGAGCCAGCGACGTAGCACGACTCCAAGGGCGACTGGTGCTGGACAGCGTTCGCACCTCATCCTGAAAAACGGTTTGGAGAATCGAGATCTTAGGAAATCCATCCCAGACCGCCCGAGACCGCTCAAACAAAGCTTGTTTAAAGTAGAGGGGCACGGGGTCCATGCGCCTCCCTTGCTTAAAGGAGCGCAGCTTTAACCCCGTGGAGGCCCCTTTCTTCCTGGGAGCCAGGGAGAGTTTGGCCTGAGCACTGATCCTTTTCAACCGCGACCACGGAGGACCTCTCACAGCACAACCCCACAACGCAAAAGCATGAGGACCCGCTCTCTGCACATGCCCTACAAACGCCCCCGCTCTCCTAAGAGACTGGAGCCTGGACGACCTAGCGAGACAAATTTGAACCCTCTTGGAAACAACCGGAGCCAGCCTGGTGCTACACACCTGCCAGTCGGTTCCCAGGTTCCTGACAGTGGTCTTCCTCGCGAATGCAGCCTTCCAGAGTCCCTGGAGCCCCTGAGCAACATTGCGAGAGCTGGCCCAAAACGTGTATTTTTTCGGATAGCACGAGCCGGAGGCCACGCAGGCAAGCGATCAGCTTGTTTCCGGCGGCGCCGAGCTCCGTGACCACGTGGAGGCTGGTGCCGAGAGACTGCGCACTGATGTCGTTAATTTCGTTGCGAAGCATGACAGAGGGGTGCTCTCCAGACATCTTTGTCAACAACCTGTACAACAGAACTCTGGCGAGCGACGTGGCCAGCGAGCAGCTGGCGAGGACAGTTCCCGACGCGCTGAAGGACTACCAGACCTCGCCCAAGAAGCTGATCGCCCTTGGTCTGGCATATAGCCCGCACGCCGCACGCACGAGCTTCGCAGAAAACCCTACCACCACCCCTTCGTCGAACAAGATCGAGTGGCACACCCTCTCATAGAACTTGGCGAGATCGGTGCTAAAGGTAGAACGCTGCGTACCCACTGCCCGTGCACAGTGGACAAACGCTTGATGCGCCCATCCAGCACGGTCGCACTCGCGATCCCAAGTGCCCCCCAAAACGCAACTATCATGAGCATCCTCCCAGGCTCTGGCCATGTCCTTCCTGATCTTGCCCCAGACCCGCAGGATGGAGCATATCAGGGCACCCTGGGCCCACTCGCGCCACTCCTGGAACTGCTCCTTCGCCGCTGCCGCTGAGGCTTCCCTGGCCAAGTTGGAGACGTTGGTGGCAAGACTGGCCAAGTCCTCGCCCCCTCGCTCGATCACCGAACGAAGGCTGTGGTAGTCCACCCCCAGCGTAACGACGCCCTGGACCGAGGAGAAGTCGAGGTGGTCCAGCTCATCCAGCAGCTCACGTAGCCAGCCGGCAGCCGGCACCAGCGGCGTAGCAGCAGCGGCCGGAGCGGAAGCACACGCTGCGCCATCACCGCGCACCAAGCAGCACGTGTTACCGAGAGTTCTGTCTTTGTTGTTTTGCAGACCAGACGCGCAGGGAAAAAACAGCAAGCGATTCCTGTCTACTCGAAGCGCTTGCCTTCACAGCCGTGGGGCGCCCGCGGGGCTCTCGTGGGGCTCTCGTGGGGCTCCCGTGGGGCTCCCGTGGGCTCGGGGCTCCCGCGGGGCTCCCGTGGGGCTCCCGCGGGGCTCTCCCACGCGGCCAACGGCAGACGGCGGCGCCGTTGCGCCCGGGCTGGACGTGGTCGACGCAGCAGGCGAGGGAGAGCTCGAGGTTGGCCCCGTCCAGGGCGACGAGTAGTCCGCAAGGCCGACACCCATGCCCTCGAGCGAGCAATCACGCGCCTCTTCGCGATCAGCGCGAGAGTCCTGGTCGGCATCCCGAAGCCGCGGCACCCTGGAGATGGTGGCGGATGGAGCCCGCCAAGTGCGCATGGCCATGCCCGGTCCGGAGGTGTCGGCCTTGGCCATGGACTCAGCCAGGGGAACAGCCCGACGGCTGAAGCCGTCCGCCCTGCCCACGTGCTTGGACTTGGCGCCGCCAACTATGTCGAACTGGCGGCAGAGCTCCTGCTCCATGCTGTGCAGCCAGTGGCACCATATATGGTCGAGGGTTTGGGCCCCCCCCCCAATGCTAATGCCATCGGCCCCCCTTCCCCCCCCCCCGCGCGATGCTCCCCCCCCCTGTGGGCGTGGGCGTGGCGTGGTGGCCCCCCCCCTGTGGGAGTGGTGTGGGGTCCCCCCTGTGGGTGTGCGGTGATTAGGGGTCCGCCTCAGCCAAGAGTCGGCGTCGCTGGCGCCGCCGCCGCCGTCGTGTCGTCGTCGTCGTCGTCGTCGTCGTCGTCGTCGTCGTCGTCGTCGTCGTCGTCGTCGTCGTCGTCGTCGTCGTCCCAGCGATGGAGAGGCGGATGGGGGGAGGAGGAACAGGAATATCGTCGTCAACGGTGTCTTCACCGTCGTCGCCTCCTTCTGGGTGTGGCGTTGTGTTCCGGTGCTTCAGGGAGCCTGAGCGGATGGTGTCTTCGTCGTCGTCGCCGTCGTCGTCGTCTTCGTCCTCCTTCTCTTCCTCCTCCTCCTCCTCCTCCTCCTCCTCCTCCTCCTCCTCCTCCTCCTCCTCCTCCTCCTCCTCCTCCTCCTCCTCCTCCCCCCCCTGGGACCCTGCAGACGGGCCTCGAAGCGGCCCCCCTGGCCTCGCAGGGTGTTTTGCCAAGCCTTCCCAGCACACCTAGGATGGCCCAAAAGGCCTCCAGGACGGCCCCAAAGAGGCTTCCAAGAGCACTCCCAAGAAGGCCCCAAGAGGCACAAATCTTTGATTTTCTGTTGGTTTTTGCTGAATTTTGGGGTTCTCCTCTTTTCGGCTTCCCGACGCTCCAGGACGGCGGTCTTCTGGGTGCCCGAAGCCGCCTGGGAGGCTCCAACATCGCCCCACAACCATCGGAAAGAGCTTCCAGGCAGTCCAAGATAGCCCCAAAACGGCACAACACGGGTCCAAGATGGCCCTCAGAGATCCCCATGGCGGCCCAAGATGGCCCCAAGACACCCTCCGAAGCATTCCAAATCGTCGTGACCCGGTCGTTCAGGGAGACCGCGGTTGGAGGCAGGGTGGCCCGAGGAAGTCCCCAGAGGCCCCAAAATACGCCCAGGAGGCCTCCAGAAGGCCTTGAGAAAGCCTGAAACAACTTTTGTGAGGCCCCCAGAGGCTCTCCAAGGAGGAGCCTCCGCAAAAAAGAGCTGAGGAGGATGGGGAGAACGCGCAGGGCACGGCGAAAAAAAGGAAACAAGAAACATGGAGGAAGGATAACGAATAACACTATTATAGCGGCGATGCCGGAAAAGGCAACCAGGAGTTATCGCTAAATTGTCGGCTTGACTTTCCTGCTATTCCGCCTGCATACCAAACTTCAAGGACCAAGGTGCATGGCGCGAAGCGCCACTGCAGTCTTGTATATATATATATATGTATATATATATATATATACACGTACGTGTGTGTGTGTGTGTGTGTGTGTGTGTGTGTGTGTGTGTGTGTGTGTGTGTGTGCGTGCGAGGGGCACCCCTGGAACGCCCCTCTCGGCCGCTGGAGAGCGCCCCTCTGAGGCCGGCGGAGAGCCGCCGGGAAGCAGCATCTCGCGCAACCGGCCCCCGTCCCCATGGGCATCCAGATGCCCACCCCCATCCAGGTCCCCATGCCCATCCCCATCCAGAGCCACATCCCCATTCCCATCCAGAAGAGACCCCCTATCCCTGCTGTTCTTGACCCTCCCCCCTTGGGTCCCCTCTCAAAGGGTTGTGGGGTTCTTTTTTGGGTTCCTCCATCCCACCACCCCTGTTGGGGCGGCATACTCCTCGAAGCCCGAAGGAAACGGCCTGCATCCCCATCTTTTAGGGGGCCAGATCGGCCAGTGGGGCCAAGACCACGCCCATGGGGATAGGGGTCTGTCAGACGATGCTCAGAAAACCGACGCAGAGACCCGAAAACATCTAACCTCAAGCCTACGCCCCCCCTGACGTTGCCCCCCATGGGCCTACGATCGTGAGGAGCGGGCGAGCAACCGATCAGGAGGAGGAGGAGGAGAAACTGGAGGGGGAGGAGGAGAAGGAGGAGGAGGAGGAGGAGAAACTGGAGGAGGAGGAGAAATTGGATGATGATGATGATGATGATGATGATGATGATGATGATGATGGATGATGATGATGATGATGATGATGATGATGATGATGATGAGAGGAGGAGGAGGAGGAGGAGGAGGAGGAGGAGGAGGAGAGGAGGAGGAGGAGGAGGAGGAGGAGGAGGAGGAGGCAGGAGCAGGACCAGGAGCAGCAGGAGCAGCAGAGGCAGCAGGAGCAGCAGGAGCAGGAGCAGGAGGAGCAGGAGGAGGAGCAGGAGGAGGAGGAGGAGAGGAGGAGGAGAGGAGGAGCAGGAGCAGGAGGAGCAGCAGGGAGGAGCAGGAGGAGGAGGGAGGAGGAGGAGGAGGAGGAGGGGAGGGGAGGAGGAGGGAGGAGGGAGGAGGAGAGGAGGAGGAGAGAGGAGGAGAGGAGGAGGAGGAGGAGGAGGAGGAGGAGGAGGACCCCCGAACCCCTCGAACCTCGAACCCAATTCCCCCCTCGAACCCGCCCCGGGCCCCCGCGGGTGGAGGATCGCCTCGTCGGCTGCGGCGGTGGCCCTCCTCGGCAACGGCCCGCCCGGGCCTCAGCTCGGCGGGCGCCCTCGGCGGCGAGGGCGCGGCGGTGGCCGCCCCTCGGCTCGCGGCGGCTTACGGCGCCCGCCTGACGACGACGACGACGACGACGACGACGACGACGACGACGACGACGACGACGACGACGACGACGACGACGACGACGACGACGACACGACGACGACGCGGCGGCGGCGGCGGCGCGGCGGCGCGGCGGCGGCGGCGACGACGGCGGCGGCGGCGGCGGCGGCGGCGGCGGCGGCCGCCCCTAGGCTCGCGGCGGCCTGCGGCACGCGGCGGCGGCGGCGGCCCCCCGGCGACCTCGCGTCGTGACGAGGCCACGGCCCAGACATCTAAACGTCTTGAAAAAAACAATAACAGAACTGAACTGGAAGCCTGGCACCGGCCACCGCGCGTAAGCAAGAAGTGAATACTGTACGAATGCGAATGTCTGCAGCAAGCTGCCCATGACTTGACCGCCAGCTTCCGCTTGCGAGCTGCATCGCCCTCTCGGCGGAAGTAGTCAGCAAGGCGCTCATGGGAGCTGGTAAGATTCTCGCTATATTTTTATTCCAAAAAATGGTAGGCAGCGATGCCCAAACAGTTTGTTGTTTAGTGTAGCTCCCCGCAGATGCGGATAAGAGTGAGGGGGCGGGCGCGGGGTGGGTCGCAGGTGGGTTCCGGGCGGGTCGCGGATGGGTGGCGGGCTGGGTCGCGGGTGGGTCGTGGCTGGGTCGCGGCTGGAGCGCGTCTGGATCGCGGGCGGGTCGCAGCTGGGTCGCGGGTGGGTCTCGGGCGGTTCGCGGCTGGGTCGCGGGTGGGTCTCGGGTGGGTCCCGGGTGAGTCACGAGTGGGTTGCGGGTGGGCCGCGGGTGGGTCGCGGGCCGGGTCGTGAGTGGGACGAAAGCAACAACAAACAACATCAACAACAATGCAACAACAATCCGCACCGTGGAAATCTACTTGAGCCACGCACCCAGGGACAGTAAATGACCGTTCGGTCCCCTCACTTTGATACGTTGTGCAATGTATGTGGAGTAATCTATGTGGTGCAACGTCTGCGGTGCAATCCATGTTGTGCAGCATAGAATGTGCAAACTATGTTGTGCAATCTATGTGGTGCAATCAATCACTTGCTCAACTTGAAGCTGTGCAATATATCTGGTGCAGCCTATGCGGTGCAATCTATGCGGTGCGAAATATCTGTGGTGCGATCGACGAGGTGTAATCCATATGGTGCAATCCATGTTGTGCAATCTATGTGGTGCAATTAATCTTGACCGTCTTGAAGCTGTCCTCTCCACTGCTCGTGCAAACATCCCACCCTCCCACCCGCAACTTGGTCGCAAGACATCTTCAGACAAGACCGTGACGGTAGGTACTGCATGGCACTTGGCCACGACACCGATGCCGACGACGACAGCGACATCGACGACGACGGCGCCGCCGACAGCGACTGCGACGACACCGACGACGTCTCCAATGTTTTCGACGACGACAACGACGACGACGACACCGACGACGACGACAACGACGCCGACGACGACGACGAAGACGACGACGACGTCGCCAACGGAGACGACGACGAGGGAGGAGAAAAAACGACGACGGCGACAACGACGACAACGACGATGGAGGAGGGAAGACGGCGACGACGCCAACGACGAAGAAGGAGGAAGGACGGCGACGCCGACGACGACAACGACGAGGGATGAGGGAAGACGACGACGATGACAACGACGACGAAGACGACGACGACGGCGACGAACTAGGAGGGACGACGACGAGACGCCGACGACGGACGACGACGACGAGGGAGGAGGATAACGACGAGGGAGGAGGGAAGACCACGACGACGACGACGACGACGACGACGAAATAGGAGGGACAACGACGAGACGCCGACGAAGACAACGAGGGAGGAAGGACGACCACGGCGACAACGACGACGGAAACGACGACGACGCCAAGACGACGACAACGACGACGAGGAAAGACAGAAGACGACGACGGCGACGACGACGACGACGACGACGAGGGAGGAGGGAGGACGACGACGACGACGACGCAAGAGCGCGCGCGCACAATTTTGTTGAAAACCCGTGTTGCGAAACCTTGTGTTTTTGTAGGTTTTTTGGACGCACGATTTCGAAATCCTTCCGAAACCGAAGGTTTTTGAAGGATTTCGGCATACGCCCGCGACGACGCGCGCGTCTGCACTTCGTCCCATTTTTTGCAGAGGATTCTCGCGACGGCACACGCGCAAGAGCGTTCGACAGATTTCGACATGCGCGCGCGCGAAGCCCGTTTGGTAGCATTTTGTGAAAATCTTGGAAAACCTATGGTTTTCTTAAGATTTCGCAAGAGCTCGCGCGTAAGTTTTTTTAGCAAATCAGTGTTGCGAAACCATGTGTTTTTTATATGTTTTTGGGAAATTCAATTTTGAAATCTCTCCGGAACCGAAGGTTTTTGAAGGATTTCGGCATGCGCGCGCCACGACGCGCGCGTGTGCACTTCGTCCAGTTTTTTGCAAGGGATTCGTGAAAAAGTGCTATGTTAGAACAATACATGTCACCGCATAATGTTTTTTACAAGGGAACCGCTGGAGGGGGGATACCGGCTTGGCTGGGATGGTATGAATTCATATTTAGGATGGACATGTGGTCAGAATCATATGTGATTTACAGCACGCGCGGGGGAGCCGATAAGTCCAGGGGGGGGGAGTAGAATCTATTAGTCTTTTAAAAAGGAGAATATATGTGGTACAGTCTGTGTGGTGAGACCTATATGGTGCAATCGAGGTGGTGCAATCAATCATTTGCTCAACTTGAAGCTGTCCTCTCCACTGTTTGTGCAAACATCCAACCCTCCCACCCGCAACTCGGTCGCAAGACCTCTTAAGACCGTGACGGTAGGTACCAAATGGCGCTTGGCAGCGACACCGGCGACGACGACGGCAGCGACAACGACGACGACGACGCCGCCGACAACGACTACGACGACACCGACGGCGTCTCCAACGACTTCGACGACGACGACAACGACGACGACGACGACACCGACGACGACGACGCCGACGCCGACGACGATGACAACGCCGCCGACGACGACGACGACGCCGACCACGATGACGCCGCCGACGACGACGACGCCGACGCCGACGACGACGACGACGAAGACGGCGACGTCGCCAGCGAAGACGACGATGACGACGAGGGAAGATGGAGGACGACGACGGCGACAACGACGAAGAAGTAGGGAGGACGGCGACGCCGACGACGACAATGACGAGGGAGGAGGGAGGACGGCGACGACGCGAACGACGAAGGAGGAAGGACGGCGACGCCGACGACGACAACGATGAGGGAGGAGGGAATACGACGACGACGACGGCGACGAAATAGGAGAGACGACGACGAGACGCCGACGACGGACGACGACGACGACGAGGGAGGAGGAAGGACGACCGCGGCGACAACGATGACGGAAACGACGGCGACGCCAAAGAGGGCGACGATGACGACGACGACGACGAGGAAAGGCAACGGACGACGACGGCGACAACGACGACGACGAGGGAGGAGGGACGGCGACGACGACGACGCAAGAGCGCTTGCGCTCGTTTTTGTTGAAAATACGTGTTGCGAAACCCTGTTTGTGTATGTTTTTTGGACACTCGTTTTTGAAATCCTTCCGACACCCAAGGTTTTTGAAGGATTTCGGATGCGCGTGCGAGGACGCGCGCGCGTGCACTCCGTCTCATTCTTTGCAAGGGATTCTCGCGACGGCACGCGCGCAAGGGCCCTCGAACGAATTCGACACGCGCGCGCGCGCGAAGCGAGTTTGGTAGTCGTGTTTTAATAATAATATTATTATTATTATTAATATTATAGTTATTACTACTACTACTACTACTACTACTACTACTACTACTACTACTACTACTACTACTACTACTACTACTTTAAACACCAACATCTTGAAAAACCCATGGTTCTCTTAAGATTTCGCAACAGCGCGCGCGTAAGCTTTTTCAGTAAATCAGCGTTGCGAAACAATGAGTTGGTTTGTAGGTTTTTTGGGAGCTCGATTTTGAAATCCTTCCGAAACCCATGGTTTTTGAAGGATTTCGGCATGCACGCGCGACGACGCGCGCGGGTGCACTTCGTCTTTTTTTTGCAAGGGATGCTTGAGCACTTATGGTTTTTGATAGACGAGTATGCGCGCATAGTCAGAGTGCGGGGGCTGAGCCGTCATTCTCGTCCCTGGGTGCGTGGCTGAAGAGGGGATCCGTGGTGAGGATTCTGCTTGTTGTTGTTGTTGTTGTTGTTGTTGTTGTCGTCGTCCCCCCCGCGACCCGCCCGCGACCCACCCGGGACCCACCCCGGGACCCACCCCGGGACCCACCCTGGGACCCACCCCGCGACCCACCCCGCGACCCACCCCGCGACCCACCCCGCGACCCACCCCGCGACCCACCCCGCGACCCACCCGCGACCCACCCGCGACACGTATGCGGCCCACCCGCGACCCATCCGCGACCTGGCCCGCGACCCACCCGCGACTCACCCACGACCCACCCCGCGATCCACCCACATTGCTTCAACCAAACAATTCACGCTTGCGGCGGCCCACTGCATATTTGTAAAAGTTAGGCGCCTGCAGCGGGCTTCTTCAGAGCCTCGCAGACTGACGACGTCCTCGCCGCCCCCCTCACTCTTATCCGCAACTGCGGGGTGCTACGTATTTTTGGCAGAGGAAGGCAGGGGGGGACCCACACTGGTTTGGCTGGCATGATATGAATTATGGACATTGGTTCAGAAACCTATGTGTTTAGCATCGGTTCCCGGGGGATCTAACCCCGGGGAGGGAGGGGTGGTGGAACCGATTTTCTTGTGAGAACGGAGAATATAAGAGCGAGGGGGCCGAACGGCCATTCACTGTCGCTGACGTGGGGTTCCGCGGTGCGGATTGTTGTTGCGTGTGTGTTGTTGTTGCTGCTGCAGTTTTTGTTGTGGTTGTTGGTGTTGTTGGTGCTTTTGCTGTAGTTGTGGTTGTCATGGTCGTTGTCGTTGTCGTCGTTGTTGTTGTTGTTGTGGTTGGTGTTGTTGTTGCTGTTGTTGTTGGTGTTGTTGTCGTTGTTAATGTTGTTGGTGTTGCTGCTGTTGTTGTTGTTGTTGTTGTAAGTGTTGTTGTTTTTGTTGTTGTTGTTGTTGTTGTTGTTGTTGTTGTTGTTGTTGTTGTTATGTTTGTTGGTGTGGTGGTTGTTGTTGTCGCTGTTGTGCTGTTGTTGCTGTTGGTTTTGCTGCTGTTGTTGTTGTGGTTGCTGTTGTTGCTGTTGTTGTTATTGTTGTTGAATTTCATTTCTGAAGAATTATTATTGTTGATCCCCCCCACCAGTGCATACTGGTTTTTTCTCAATCAGAGTGTGCCCCTCGACGCTCGCACCTTGTTTTTTGACAGGGAAAGTCTTCCTGCTCAAACTGGGCCCCTGGCCCCCGGGTTACAACAACAACGGCTCCCGTCTGAGACTTCCTTACAATTTAGCCAGGACCCCCGCTCCCGCCCGAGACTTCCTCGCATTGTATTCAGGAATCGCGCTCTCGCTGGGGACTTCCTTACAATTTATTCAGGAATCGCTCTCCCTGCGCTCTGGAGTCGCGCTCGCGCTGGAGACTTGCTTGCAGCTTACTGAAGAAGGGTCTTGCGTTGGAATTTCTTGCAATTTGCCCAAGCGCCGCGCTCCCGACACCCAGGCACCCTGGAGTCGCGCCCGTTGTGGCCCCATGTGCATGCCCATCGTGGCCCCGCTGTCGCCATTTGTGTCCCCCTCACTGTCCTACGTGGCCCAGTTGCCACCCTCAGTGGCCCCATAGTTGCCTTCTGTGGCCCCGCATTATCTGCACTTCGTGGCCCCCGCTCGTTCGCGCTCTTCGTGGCCCCATACGCATTCCCTTCGTGTCCCCGCCGTCGCCCTTCGTGGCCTACTTCGTGCCCTTCGTGGCCCTGCTGTCGTTCTCTCTCGCTCTCGCTTTCGCTCGTCGTCGCCGTCGTCGTCGTCGTCGTCCGTCGCCGTCGTCGTCGTCGTCGTCGTCGTCGTCGTCGTCGTGGTCGGTCCCCTGTCCGTCCCTCTTGGGGTCGGGTCGACGGTCCGCGGCCGCCCCGCCGATCAGCGCTGCCGCTGGCCAGGCCGACGGTCCGCGGCCGCCCCGCCGCTTGCCGGGGCCTGGCCTGCAGAGAAGAAAGGTATACCCCCCAAAAGGGGTTCGATCGAAGACGAAGAGGGCGGGTATCGAGGGTTTGGGAAATACGCGTTATTGGACACTCGAGCATATAAGAGCGATCAGTCTTAAACGTATTGTTGTCGTTGTTGTTGTTGTTGTTGTTGTTTTTGTTGTGGTTGTTGTTGTTGTCGTTGTCGTTGTCGTTGTCGTTGTTGTTGTTGTTGTTGTTGAACATTATTAATTCTAAAGAATAATTATTGTTGGGCCCCCTGGTGCACGCCCCCCCCGCCGCGCCTAGGCCGCAGCTACATTTTCATCATTTTCGTGAGGAAGCCTCAGGTAATTCGATGTGATCAAGATCCGGTTGTTTTGTTCCCCCCCGCTTTCCCTTGCAAAAAACACTATAAAATGACATTTCTTGTTCTAATATAATCAAATTTCAAGAATCCCTTGCAAAAAATAAGGTAAAGTGGACATTCGCGCGCGCAAGACGAAATCCTTCCAAAAGCTTAGTGTTCGGAGCGATTTCAACATAAAAACATCAAAAAACCAATGGTTTTTCAACAAAAAAATGTCAAAATCTCATCCCGCGCGCTCTTGCGGATTCGTAGGAAACCCAACACTTTTTAAACATTTCTGTCAAACGGGCTTTTGCGAGCAACTTTTTCGAACTTCTGCGACAACGGTTGCGCACCTGCCAGGGCCATCATCCCTGTCAAATAATACCATGCGGGACACATTCGTTTTTTCTTCGCGCGCGCACGCCGAAATCTCCAAAAACCATTGGGTTCTGTGGGTGTGTACCCCACGCCAGTGTAGTAGCCACGGTCGTCCGCACGCCACGAAGTGAAGTGTCCCAACGTCATAGGGCGGGAAGCTGGGTTTGGGTGGTCGCGAAGAGTCGTTTGGATATTTGGTAGAGCTTGTAATGCCCCCCCACGAAGTGGGGGTATTGCCTGGTGTCGTATGAAAACCCTGGCACTGGGGAGAACACCACGCGTTCGGGTAAAATGATTGTTGTTGTTGTTGTTGTTGATGTTGATGTTGTTGTTGTTGTTGTTGTTGTTGTTGGTTGTGTTGTTGTTGTTTGTATTGTTGTTGCTGTAGTTGGTAAGTGTTGTTGTTGCTGTTACTATTGTTATTCTAGTTGCTATCGTTGTTGTTGTGCCTGGGACCCCCTCGCCATGTATTCAAACGCCGCGCCCTCAACACTCAGGAATCACGCTCTGGCTGCGGCCTTCCTCACGATTTACTTGGGAATCGCGCTATCGCTCGAGACGTCCTCGCGATTCATGCAGGACCACGTGTGTTCTGCTCTTAACCCCCCTCCTGCTACTTTCTCTCTCGTGCTACATCCTCCTCTCTCCCCCTAGCCCCTGCCTTTTATCCGTCCCCTCTTCCCCTGCCTTAGAGGCTGCGCGGCAGACGCGCTGCAGGTTAAAATGATATATACAGCCAAGGGGGTACGATCGAAGACGAAGTGGGCGGATATCGAGGGGGCGGGGTATACGTGCTGAGTGGCACACGATCAGATAAGAGCGAAGAGTCTCAACTGTTGTTGTTGTTGTTTGTTGTTGCTGTTGTTGTTGTTTTTGTTGTTGTTGTGGTTGTTGTGGTTGTTTAATTTTCATGTTTAAATAACAAATGTTGTCGATCCCCCCTCTTCGGTAAGCGTTGCACTTTTTCAAGTTAAGTGTTTCTCACGGGGCTTGCATTATTTCTCTTGCACGTGCGAGCGAGGTGTCGCAAAACTGTGTTGCTGGCACCCGGTTTACAACAACAGCGGCTCCCGCCTGATATTTCCTCAACAATGATTCCCAAATCGCGCTCTCGCGCGGGACTTCCTCACGCTGTATGCAGAAATCGTGCTCTCGCGTGCGACGCCCTCGCCATGTATTCAGACGCCGCGCCCTCGACACTCTGGAATCACGTTTTTGCTGTGGCCGTCCTCGCGATTTACTTGGGAATCGCGCTGTCTTTCGAGACTTCCTCGCGATCCATGCAGGACGCACGCTTGAGCAACCCGCCTGTTCGACCTGGCCGCCTACGCCCGCCTTCCCGACCCGCCTGCGAGGGTCCACCCGCCCGATCTGCCCGTTTGGTTCTGCCACGTGTTTTCTGCTCCTAGCCCCACTCCTGCTTCTCTCTCTCGTGCTCCAATTTCCTCCCTGCCCGTTGTCCTTTTTTTCCACGCGTCCTCTCTTCCCCTATTTCAGGGGCTGCACGAAATACATTTTGCAGGTTAAAAAGATATACACCCCCAGCGGGGCACGATCGAAGACGAAGAGGGCGGCGGGTATCGAGGGTTTGGGTTTACACGTGTTGAATTGCACGCGAGCAGATGGGAGCGAGCAGTCTTAAACTGATTGTTGTTGTTGTTGGTGGTGTTGTCACTGTTGTTGTTGCTGTTGTTGTTGCTGCTGTTGTTGCTGTTGTCGAAATCTATTTTCTAAAGTAACTGTTGATCTCCCCCCTCCGGTAACCACTGTTCTTTTTCCAATGAGGTGCCCCCCCCCGGGGCTCGCACCCGGTTCTTATCAGGGGAAGCTTGGCGTCACCACGCTGGGTTGCTGGGTCCCGAACTACAGCAACAACGGCTCCCGCCTGACACTTCTCACCACCCACCAAGCCACCCCAACCCAACCCGAAGGCTCAGATTTACCCTCGATTTCCAGTGGGGTGGGTGTCGGGAAACATCGAAAAAACACATGTGGAACCCTTACCCCCCCCAACCCGAAATTCGGGTCTTCGGGTTGGGTTGGGGTGGTCTGGTAGGTAGTCAACTTCCTCACAATTGATTCCTGAATCGATCCCTCGACCGACCGTGAGGCCCAGACACCGGGCGGCGCGACGAGGGCGCGACGGAGCGGCGACGCCGACAGCATGGCCGCCAGACCCTCCGTCGGGCCCGGACGTCGGGCGGCGACGAGGCGGCGGCGGAGCGGCGACGGCGACAACATAGGCCGTCAGGGCCAGTTCCTTAGAAAACAAGGAAGAAGAACCCCTAAATACAAGCATTGTTTTTCTTGGGGGGGGGGGGAAGACCAGATAATAATCCCACAGGGGGCCGTCAGGGCCAGTTCCTTGGAAAACAAGGAAGAACTCCTAAGTACAAGTATTGTTTTTGTGGGGGATCTAACAATCCCACAGGGGGGGCGGGAAGCCCGGGGACCGCTGGTCCGACAGTTTACTCAGGAATCGTGCTCTCGCCTTGAGGCAGGCTGCATGTGTGGTCCGTGCGGCCGCGATTTCTGGTGTAAGCAACACACCAAGGTGCACATGGCCGTGCTTTGCTGTTATTCTGATATTTTGCGGGGGGAACTTGCAGTTTTCGGCCGAGGGCTTCTGGAGGCCCTTGTTTGGCCCCAGGACAGTCGAAAAAACGGCTCTTGATGAAAAGCTGGCCCCATGGACGGGTCAGGACTTCTGTGGACCGCCTCCTGAAAAAAGTAGGACATTCGGATGTCTTGGGACAGGTCACGGCGCGGAGGCCTCTGGTCACTCTCGGCTTCGTCGGCAGGGCCCCTGCGGATCCCCTTCGGTGCCGCGAGCAACACGGGTCTCGAGACGAAGTCCCCGGCCCGCGGGAGGGGCGCTCCACCGAAGCATCCGACGTCTCGAATTGCTCGCGACGTGGCTCCCCGAGAGGTCTCCAACCTTTCTGGGCACGAGTTGTTCCTCCCGAGCTGTTTTGTGACGGCCATGGGGCCCGGCGAGGACCCAGGAGGCCGAAAAACTTGCCGCTGGGGAGGAGGACGACGACGACGACGTCGACGAGGGCGAGGACAAAGACGAGGGCGAGGACGACGACGACGACGACGACGATGACGACGACGACGACGACGACGAGAACGACTGCGGCGGCGGCGGCGGCGGATGCGGATGCGGTGGCGGTGGCGGCGAGGACGGCGGCGGCGGCGGCGGCGGGTGGAGGGCCCGCCGCTGGCCTCCGCGGCGGCGGCGGCGCCCTGGAGGTCCCACTCGGCGGGCCCCGTGGCCGCGAACGGGGAGGATGCCCGGCGGCCCGCCGGCGGCCGCCTCGCGGCGCCGCACGCGCCGCGCGCCCGCGCCCATGGGTCGGTGGGCGGCGGGCTCCTCCTCGGCAGGCGCAGGGGCGAGGGGGGAGGAGGAGGAGGAGGAGGAGGAGGAGGAGGAGGAGGAGGAGGAGGAGGAGGAGGAGGAGGAGGAGGCGGAGGAGGGGGAGGGGGAGGAGGAGGACCAGTGCAATTCCAAGACTCATCAACGATGTTGGGATTAACCCTCCCTCTACACCGGCCCCTACAATTTGGACGCCCGAAATGGGTACGGAAAGAATGGGTACAAAGCCCAACAACAAATGTTGTCCCAAACCAACAGCGTCCGCTGTTGGGCAGGCGGCCTCCTGTCTCGAACGGACACAGGCCGCGGCGGCGCGGACAGCGAGTCCTGTTCAAAATGAACAGGAACTGCTGTTCGGCATTGTACCCATTCTTTCCCTACCCATTTCGGGCGGCCAAATTCAAGGGTTCATCTCCACTGAGGGAGCTGCCTCGTTGGGAGACGACCGTTTGAAGACCTTGAAGCGTGCCAAAACACCAGTCTCAGGATTCCAACGCCACGAGTCAAGATGATTGTTGCGTCTTGACGATCGGGAATCGTGCCAGAACACCATTCCTGGGACTTCACCGCGAATCAGCATAATTGTTGCGCCCTCACAATCCGGAGTCTTTCCAAATCGCAATTTCTGGCACGTTGGCCACGGTATTCCATGAAACTCCCTTGCAAATATTTAAGACGAGTGTGCGCGGCGCTAAGGCGAGAACCACATTTTGGAAAGGAGCCGCCCTCAATCCGTGAAGATCTTGCAAGTGTTTAGAACGAGTGTGCGCGGCGCTGTGGCGATAGCCACATTTTGAAAACGACCCGCCACCAGTCCGCGGAATTCCTTCAATGTTTTAAAATGCGCGGCGCTGTGGCGAGAGACACATTTTGAAAACGACCCGCCATCAATCCGTGAAGCTCTCCCACATGTTAAACGAATTTGCGCGGCGCTACGGCGAGAGCCACACTTGACAACGATCCGCCCTCAGTCCGTGAAACTTCTTGCACTTGTTCAGAAGCGAATGTGCGCGGCTACATCTTGAAGACCACCCGCCCTCAGTCCGTGAAAATGGTGCCAATGTTTTAAAGCTTCTGGGTTATAAATATGCGAAACGCCGGGTCCGCCCTTTCTACCGGCCTCGCGGCGAGACAGTTTAGTTTGATTCGCGGGTCGGGAGCGCACCTTTTCCGGTCCAAGCTAAGCGGGCCGCGCAGAGCTAGACTTACGCAGAGAAGGGGAAGGAGAAGGGGGGGCAGTACCTCGCGGCGAGACAGGGAGGAGTTATTTATGCCATGGCTTCGGCCCCTCCCGTCACCGTGCCCTGGTTGTGGATATAACTCTGTTTGGGCGTTCGTTGGGATCTCGTGGGGCGCCTCCTGGGGGCCTTCTGGAGGCAGGTTTGAGGCCTCTTCGGGGCCGTTTTCGGGCCTCTTTGGGCCTCGTTCGGGCCTCTGTGTGACCTCTCGGGGGCCTCTCGGGGGCCTCTTGGGGACCTCTTGGAGGCCTCTTGGGCGCCTCTTTGGGCCTCCTACGTGCCTCTTGGGGCGGAAGGCTGGGATTTTCGGTTCGTGCTCCCTCTCTTGGGCCCCTTTTTGAGGCCATCTTGAGGCCCTCTCGGGCAGTTGTTGGCGCCTCTTGGGCCGTCTTGGAGCACTCCCAGGCCGTCTTGGGACCCTCTTGGAGGCCTGTTGGGCCGTCTTGGGGCGGTCTTGGGGGCCTCTTGGGCCGGCTTCGAGCGTCGGAAAGCTGAAAAGACGAGAACGCAAAACTCCTCCAACCATCTCAGGGAAGTTCATGCTTTGTGCCTCTTGGGGTCCTCTTGGGAGGCCTCTTGGAGGCCTCTTGTGGCGTCTTGGAGGCCGCCACCTGGGCCATCTTGAGCCCATCACGGACGTCTTGGAGCAGTCGTTCGGCGACTCGGGGCCCTCTTGGACTCGTGGGAGGACTCGGGAGGCCGCTTTGGGGTGTACAGCGTCAACAGGAGGCGCGGGAAGCTCTTCAGAACGCACGAGGGCCAGCCCGGGAAACCCTGGGAATGGGTGGAACACGACCGCTCCGGGCCCTGAACAAAAACTTACAGTTCTCGTGGCAGAAGCAGCACCGCTTCTACCTCTCGCTCTCGGTGCTGCATGAGCCTTGGGGCACTCCACTTCGTGCCAGAGGCACGAGACGCGCAGCTCACCCTTTCGACCGGCCTCGGGGTGCGGCAGGGAGGAACTATGTACAAGGGAAAATGTTGGAGGAGGAGGAGGAGGAAGAGGAGGAGGAGGAGGAGGATGATGAGGAGGAGGAGGAAGAGGAGCAGTAGGAGGAGGAGGAGGTAGAGGAGGAGGAGGAGGAGGAGGAGGAGGAGGAGGAGGACGAGGAGGAGGAAGAGGAGGAGGGGAGGAGAAGGAGAGGAAGGACCAGTGCAAGCTCAAGGTGCACCAACGATATTGCAATAATCCATTTCTCCAAGTTCCTTAACATAGGTCCATGCAAGAAATCATTCTCATTGCGGAAAGGGGCCCATTGGAAGATAACCGTCGTATAATCTTCTGTCGTGCCATTGCCCTAAGTCGTGCCAGAATACGAGTCCCGGGGTCTCAACACGGCGAGCCAACCTCATTTCTGCGTTCCGACTACCCTAATCCGCGCCAGAACACCATTCCTGGAATTTCAGCCGTACGAATCCTTCTAACTTCTGCAAGCCGTTAAAACGAACTTGCGCGGCGCTTGGGAGAGAGCTACATGTTGAAAAAGAACAGCTCTCCATCTTTGAAGCTCCTTGGGGCTTCAAAGACGAACGCGCGTGGCGCTAGGGTGCTAGCAACACCTTGAAACTGACCCACCTTCCACCCGTGAAGCCGCCGAAGACTCTCAAGACGAAGGCGCGGGCTTCGAAGGCGAGAGCCCTATTGTATAAACCACCCGCCCTCCATCAGTGACAGTGCTGCACAGCTCGGGATCACACATGGTGAGGAAATCTCTCGGGGAAAACGCCTGGCCCGCCCTACCGACGCGCCTGGGGGTGCGGCAGGGAGGAGCTGATGATATAGCAGAGGGGTGGAGGAGGCGGTGGAGGAGGAGGAAGAGAAATAGGAGAGAGAGGAGGAGAAGGAAGAGAGAAATAGGAACAGAAATAGGAGAGAGAGGAGGAAGAGAAATAGGAGAAATAGGAGAGAGAGAGGAGGAGGAAGAGAAATAGGAGAGGGAGGAGGAGAAGGAAGCGGGGTGGCCAGTGTAAACCAAAGACTCATTAAGGATGTTTGAAATAAAGCCTCCCTACAAGCTTCCGCACAGGCGCTCCTACAAGGGCTCACTTCCGCTGAGGGAACTGCTTCGTTGGGAGACATCCGATCGAAGACCCTGAGGAGTGCCAAAACACCATTCTCGGGGCGACAACGCCACGAATCAAGATGACTGTTGCGTCTTGACGATCCGGAACCGTGCCAGAACACCATTCCTGGGATTTCAGCACCGCGAAGCAACGTACATTTTGCGCCCTCACAATCCCGAGTCCTTCCAGAACGCGATTTCTGGCACGCTGGCCATGGGGATTTGTGAAACTTTGGCAATACCTATACGACCACCCTTCGGGTGACAAGGAGGTTGGGGGGGGGAGTAACCAACACCTCACTCAATCGATCTCACGATCGACTTTCTATCGATCTCACTGTCGATCTTACGATCGGTCTCACTATCGATCTCACGATAGATCTCACGATCGATCTCACATCGATCTCAGTATCGATCTCACTATCGATATGAGTCACCACCGCCATCGCGGCCAAATAAATGCCACCTCCTCTGCTGGTCAATGGTGCTCGTGCTGATGGTGAGTGTGATGGTGGTAACGACGATGGCGACGGTGAGTATAATCGCGGTCATGCGCTGCCACTTTTTCCTGCCTGCGCACAGCCCGCACAGGTAGATAGTCCTAGGCCCGCAGAATTGTAGCTGCCAGAACGCGGAACCAATATAGTGCAACCCTACCAAAGCTGTCAGAGACTGGCGCCAGCAACGTCGGCGCAAGTGCGGGTCAAAAGCGAGTGGCCTGAGCGGCGCTGTCAGAGAGTGACGCTATGCCTAACCAGGAAAACTACGTAGTCGAGTCCGGGCGCTTTTTGGGACACCACGGGACACCTCGGGGCACCACATCGATTTCAGTATCGATCTCACTATCGATCTCACTATCGATCTCACCATCGATCACACTCAACGCGACACCACGGGACAACACGGGACACCACTGGACGCTTGTCGATCCCACGATCGATCTCACTGTCGATTTCACTCAACGGGACACCACGGGACACCACGGGCCACCACGGGACACCACGGGACACCGCTAGTGCCACCGCCAGACGAAGGATAATCCTTTGTCTTGTTTTCGCCCTAGCAACGGCGGACACCACGGGACACCACGGGCCACCACGGGACACAACTGGACACCGCTAGGGCCACCGCCGGACGGAGGAGAATCATTTGTCTTGATTTCGCTCTAGCAGCGGTGGGTTCATTCCTCTCGCGCGCCCACGCAATTTCGCTTAGCCCGTACGCACGACACGAACGAAACGAAACGATTTCCCGGTTGGGGGTCTCCCTTCCATTGCGATCTCACCCCCAACCTCCGCTTTAAGATGAGTGTGCGCGGCGCTAAGGCGAGCGCCACATTTTGAAAATGAGCCGCCTTCAGTCCACGAAGCTCTTACAGTTCGTTGAAACGGATGTGCGCGGCGCTGTAGCGATAACCTCATGTTGAAAACGGCCCGCCTTCAACCTGTGAAACTCTTGCAAATGTTCAAAGCGAAGGTGCGCGGCGCTCACGCGAGAGCAGCATCTTGAAAACCACCCGCCATCCATCCGTGAAGCTGTTTTGAAGCTTTTAGAGCGACTGTGCGCGGCGCGAAGGCGAGAGCCACATCTTGAAAACGACCCGTCTCAACCATGGAAGCGTGTGCAAGTGTTCGAAACGAATGTGCGCAGCGCGAATGCGAGAGCCACCTTTTTGAAAACGGCCCGCCCTCAATCCGTGAAGCTGTTGCCAAGCCTGCAAAACGACTGTGCGCGGCGCTAAGACGAGAGCCACATGTTGAAAACGACCCGCCCTCACTCCGTGAAATTCTTCACATTGTTTAGCTTCAGGGTCATGAATGATAAAAAGCTCCCAGGCGAAACGCCCAGCCCGCCCTTGCGACCAGCCTCAGGGTGCGAAAGGGAGGAGTAATTTATAAGGAGAAGGAATGGAGGAGCCTCAGTCGAGCCAGCGACTTGCGGCTGAGGCGACTTCCCAGCAATCCAGACTCTCAGTCCTAGGCCGCCGCCGCTGCCGCCGCCTGGCAGCCCGATTCTTCAGGGCCCCAGGAACCAGTCGGTAAGTATCGTCCCCAGACGCCCGATGTCTTGGTTTCCTCCCTATAGGGCCCCCCCGCGCGTCTCGACCCTTCCCCCCGGGGCCCGGTGTTGTCTCCCGAGTCGTTTTCTTTGACGGCCTGGGGCCCGGCGGGGGCTCCCGGAGACCAAAACCCGCCAAACATTTTCCTGTCTGATCTTCACGACGCGAGCAGCCAGTCGGCGTCACCCCAACATGCTAATGCTATGTGTGCGTCGACCCCCACCAAGGGCGACGCGCGCGCGCCGAGAAATCTTCCAGCATAGGCGTCGTGGCGGGCGCTTCCTGGCCACGCCGCTTCGGGCCACGAGATGCTGCAAGATGGGTATACGAGGTGTTCGGCCGATCGGGTCGGGCGCGCGCCTCCAAGGAGGACACATGCCACTAGCATGTCCCTGTGCGTCCCAGGCAGGGCGCCCACACTGCTCCACCTCCTCCTCCTCCTCGTCCTCGTCCTCGGCCTCCTCGTCCTCGTCCTCGTCCTCGTCCGCCTCCTCCTCCTCCTCCTCCTCCTCCTCCTCCTCCTCCTCCTCCCGCAGAGGGTCAGGCCTCGGACTCGGCCTCCTCCTCCTCCTCCTCCTCCTCCTCCTCGTCCTCCTCCCCCTCCTCCTCGTCCTCCTCCCCCTCCTCCTCGTCCTCCTCCTCCTCGTCCTCCTCCTCGTCCTCCTCCTCGTCCTCCTCCTCGTCCTCGTCCTCCTCCCCCTCCTCCTCCTCCCCCTCCTCCCCCTCCTGCAGAGAGAGGGTCAGGCCGCCTCAGGCCTCGGACTCGGGGCGCAGCGACTTGCGGCCCCCGGGCCTCTGCCTGGGGCCGCCCGCCGCCGGGCCCGGCGCCTCGCGGCGCGCGGAGGGGCTTCTGCCCACAGAGGGGGCTCGTTGCAGAGGGAGGCCTTTGGCCTCCAGGTGCCCTCGCAGGGCTCCTTTTAAGTCGGGCATGTCCCCCTACAGGGGGATTTTCGACGAAAAATGAACAATACCCCAAACATAGTCACAAAATAGTCCAAACATAGTCTGGGGACTATTTTTTTAGTATTTTTTGACCTTTTCGGGGTATTTCTTTGATATGTCTTATTTTTCGTCGAAAATCCCCTTGTATAGGGGGACAGGCCCGACTGAAGGCTCGGTGCAGACGGAGGCCTCTGGCCTCCAGGTGCCCTCGCAGGGCTCCTGTCGCCTCCCCCGCTTCGCTTCGCTTCGGTGTCGATGGATCCCGGTGCCTTCGTTGCCTCGATGCGCGCGTTTTGAAACGCAACACGTCCCGTGCTCAAGACGTCCGTGTCAAAACGTTGCGTGTTGGCTCCACGTAATTATCGGGCCACGCTTTGGCGAACGTATCGCGTCGGACCTACGTTTTCAGTCCTCGTGTCGAGCTCCGTATCAATGCGCCACGTATTGCGTGTTGCGTATCGGGGCAGCTAAGTCCGGTGCCGATCCGCTTCGGGGGCTCCGATTTCTCAGCATGGAGGCCTACTGGCCTGCCCGTTCCCGCCGATTCGACTCCTCTCCCGACTCGGCTGCCGCCTTCCGCCGACACTACACCCTGGGCGATGCTTAAGAAAACTTAAGTTTTCGGCCAGAGTCTCGATGATTCTTAACGTTTCAATGTCAATCTTAAGATTTTCATCGAAACGTTGGGTTTTTCTTCGAGTTCTGAGACTATGAACTTCTCAACCCATGATTTCTTAAGCATTTCGCAGGGTGTAGTCGTCTCGCCTGCCGGTCCGACTCGTCGACTCGCCTCTCGGCTCGCCTGCCCCCGCCTGGGACCGGGGGCCGCCAGCGGAGGGCCGTCAGGACGTTGGCACAAGGGCCGCTTGGGTTAGGGCGGGCCTGTCCCTCTACGGGGGGAACGTTCAGAGATAGTCAACAAATGGTCTGGGGGAGACTGTTTGGACTACTTTTTGATAATTTTTGGCTATTTTTGAGCATTTTTTTTTTTTTTTGTGTGTGTGTGTTTTTGATGGGGCATGTTTTAGCATTTTTTATAGCATGTTGCATATTTTGTTTTGGCATTGCTGATCGAGCATTTTTACCTAACAGCGAAGACTGATAGGTTTCTAGTGGTCTCAAAAGAGAGCATCATGACTCCGGGCAGGATCCGGGGAGAATCCGCGGATCCGCCAGTGACTATGGGGAACGCACCACTGAGGCTGAGGCTGAGGCCCCCAGCGCCGCCAGTGACTATGGGGAACGCACCACTGAGGCTGAGGCTGAGGCCCCCAGCGCCGCCAGTGACTATGGGGAACGCACCACTGAGGCTGAGGCTGAGGCCCCCAGCGCCGCCAGTGACTATGGGGAACGAACCACTGAGGCTGATGCTGCGGCCCCCAGCGCCGCCAGTGACTATGGGGAATCCACCGCTGAGGCTGAGGCTGAGGCTGAGGCTGAGGCTGAGGCTGAGGCTGAGGCTGAGGCAGGCTGAGGCTGAGGCAGGCTAAGGCTGAGGCTGCGACTGCTACTGCCGTTGCCGCTGCAACTGCCATTGCGATTGCGACTGCGACTGCGATTACACCAGAATTCTACAACAGGACTCCTACATGAATCTCAAAGCAATGCTTCCAGATATGCTCCTACACATCGCTGTTAGGTTGCTTTGCCGGGATATGTTTTTTTTGTTGAGCACTGTTTTTGCTTCTTCGTCCAAAATCCCCATGTCGGGGGAGAGGCCCGACCTGACGCTCGCGGCTCGGGCGGGGGCTCGGGGCCTTGGGCCGTGCCTCCGAGAGCTCCGTCGCGGGGCCCCTGCGTGGCCCGGGCTCTCGCCGTGGCCAGCAGGAGCCCCCTTCCGCTCCTGCCTCGGTGCTCCTTCTCGGAGGTCGATAGACTTCGCTACCCTGACGCGTCGATTCAGGATCCAATCCCCAGAGGTCTGGGCCTCGGTGCTCCTTCTGGTCGCGTGGCGACCGTCCCTCGGGGCGAGGGGGCCTCGGGGAGCACCGAGTCAGGAACGATGGGGACCACCAGGTCCCCCAGAGGTCTGGGCCTCCCCCCCGAGGAGGCCCTCGCCCACCCCCAGAGGTCTGGGCCTCGGTGCTCCGTCCGGTCGCGTGGCGACCGCCCCTCGGGGCGAGGGTCGGTCGTCGCGCGACCGGAAGCGACTGAATGCCTGCCCCGCGTGCCGTGGACAAGGCAGGGGCACACAGAGGCCCGCCCCGCGGCCCAGGGGAGCACCGCTCCCCAGCCATGGGGCGCGGCGCCCCCCCGCGCCGCCCCGACGCGCATCGCAGCGACACCCGGCACGCGTGGCGACCGGAAGGAGTTCCCTTCGCTCCTGCCTCGGTGCTCCTTTCGGAGGTGGATAGGCCTCCCACCCTGACGCGTCGATTCAGGAATTGGCCGTTTTCGGTTCGCGGGAGGGCGTCGCGGCCGTCGTTTCTGCGGGTCCAGGTCCGTCGGTTTGAGTCCCAGGCCGTTTTCACTGAGGGGAGGTTTACTAAAGGGAGGTTTATCCACTGCCGATCCTTCCGGTCGCGTGACGATTGTCCCTCGGGACGAGGGTCTCGGGGTGGAGGCCCAGACCTCTGGGGGATCTATCCAGAAGGGGGTCCAGCGCAGAGGGGGTGGTGCAGTGGACTTGGTGCAATAGATTTCTGGGGATGCAACAGATTGGGGGCGTGCAGTGCATGCCGGTGCGCAAATGTATTGCTGGGCGTTCGCGTGCAGTGCGTGAGTTGCAGCACAATGCAATACACTTCTCTGGCGCATGACCTCTGCAGTGCACTTGCCCCAGACCTATGGCACCACTCCCTCTCAGCTGGACCCCCTTTTAGGTCAACCAAACGGGAGCCACGCTGTGAGAAAACCAGGATGTCGGATGTCTGGGACGCGTGGGAGGGCTTGGTGCCGGCGGGGGTGGCGAAACATCTGCAGCGTGCAGCCGGGCTCGGCTCCGCCGCTGGGCGCGCCCCTCGATGCACGTGGCCGCCCCTGGCGCCGGAGGGCGAGCCGGGAAGGCCCGCTGCGTGGGCGGCGTCGCGAAGGGCCCGCCGTCTGCTGAGCCCCGCCTCGTCGCCCGACCCAGCAGGAGCCCCCGACCCCTCTTCGAGTCGCCTCCGCCCCGGGCTTCGCCGAAGGCCGTCCCCCCCCCTTCGGGGCTCATCTCGCCTCTTCCGATGCGGCTCGCCTCGAGGTCGATGGCTTGCGACGCCGGTGCGAGCCGACTCGGCATGCCGATCTGGATTCCGATTCCCCAATGGGGGCCCGACTGGCCTGCCGATTTCCGCCGATTCTACTCCTCCTCCCGACCCGGCTGCCGATTCCCGCCCGTCCGATCCATCTCGATCGCCGACCCGATTTATCGATTCCATTCCTGGCTCTCCTGCCACTCTGCCTGGCCCCCCTCGCCACGCCACACAGCCGGAGGCCTTGGCCGGGGGGCCAAGACGAGTCGGCCTGTCGCGCTTCCTGGCCAGGGCTTCGAGAGGAACCCACCGGTGACGCCGAGGGAGGCCTGGGCCCCAAGACCTAATTACCCTCTCCTTCTTGGCCTTCTCCCTCCCTCTCGCTCTGCCTCCTTCTCGTCCTCGTCGTCGCCCTCCTCCATCAACCTCAGCGTCCTCCACTTGCTCCTCTTCCACTTCGCTTTAGACAGATTCGTAAAAAACACATACAAGTACATATACCTGTGTGTGTAAACACATACGTCGACCCACATATGTACACATGCATGCTTTTCGTTTTCATCGTTGCGTCATCTTCCCTCTCTTTTCGTCGTTCTACTCCTTCCCGTCATGAAGGCATTGGTCGAAGGTGCTGTTGATGCTTGAGGAAGTACGTGCCTTTTACGTTTGTGGAGAAGTGAGACCTTCTCTTCTTCGCATCCTCATCCTCCTGTGACCCTCCTCTTGTTCTTCCTCCTCATCCCGTTCCTCCTCCTCCTCCTCCTTCCCCTCCCCTTCTCGCCCCCCCCCCCCCCCTGCTTCCACGGCAAGCTCCGCGTCTTGGATACTCTACAGGAGGTGCAGAAGCTCCCCTCCGGGAAGCGCGAGCCCACCCTGCCAGCACACGAGGGCGGCACCGTGAAGCCGAGGACGGGGAGGAGGAGGATGAGGGGGGTTGGGGAGCGATTTGCGAAGGTTTCTCGTTCAAGGGTGTCCGCGGCTCGATTGGTTTCGGCTGCGACGCGGTCGGTTGCGTTCAGCCTGTTCGCTGGTTCGGTTAAGTTGCGTTGTGTGTGTGTGTAAACATTTGTGTAGCTATGTGTTTGCTGGTGTATGTATGTATGTCTGTAGGTGTGTATGTATGTATACATGGGTGTATGCGTGTGTGTATACATGAATGCGCGTATGCATGCGTACATGTAAGTATGTATGTATGTATGCATGCATGTATGTATGTATGTATGTATGTATGTATGTATGTATGTATGTCGGTATGTACGTATGCGTGTCTACGTGTATGTTGTCATATATGCTTGAATGCACACATGTCTATACATATATATATATATAGAGATGTGCAGGTATGTCTGTATATGTGCGTGCATGTTTGCATGCAATCATGCATGCATGCATGCATGTATGTATGTATGTATGCATGTGTCTATGTGTGTACGTAGGTATGTATGCATGCACGTTTGTATGTACGTATGCATGTATGCATGCATGCAGGTATGCATGTATTTAGGTGTGTGTATATATGTATGTTTGTACATATAGGCATGTATGTATGTATGTATGTATGTATGTATGTAGATCGGTCGGGAGGTATGTATGTAGGTAGGTGTGTCTTTATGCACGCATGTAGGTATATCGTATGTGTGTAAGGTTCAAATCACGGATGCTTGCGCACATAACTTGTCGTATGTATGTGCGCATATGCTCATATATTCAACCATGCATATACTCACATATGTCTACATCTGGAAGTGTAGACGTATATATACATGTATGTGTACATATCTAGTATTCAAGACGCTTCGCGTTCACCGCCCGCCCATTCCAGGTCTCGCCGGACGAGGCGAAGACGGCTCCATGACGGGATAAACATAGGCAGGAATTCATACAAGTCGTGTGCTTTGTTGTTTTTGTCCCGCGTTCTCTCTTCCTATGCTATCGCCTACTATGCTCAGGCATGCCTCGTGGCTGTTCGACAGTCGGTTTGTCGTACTTGCTACTGTTAGTGGTGGTGGTGCTGCGGCTGGTGTTGCTGCTGGTGTTGCTGTTGTCGCTCCTGCTGGTGGTACGGTGCAGTGCGGGTGCCGCTGCTGCTGTTAGTCCTACTTCTGCTGCTGCTGCTGGCGCTGCTGGCGCTGGTGCTGATGGTGCCGGTGTTAGTGCTGCTGCTGCTTGTGGTGCCGCTGCTGTTGTCAGTGGTGGTGGTGGTGGTGCTGCTGCTGCTGGTGCTGGTCGCAGTGGTGTTGCTGCCGCTGCTGGTGGTGCATTGAGGGTTCTGTGCCCCCCCTGACGACGGCGAGGCGGGGGAGCGGGGCAAGACAGCAATAGGTCCGCATCGGGTGTCACGCGCGCCCGATGTCTGAGAGACGTGAGTGGGCGCGCAGCGTTTTGTGTCGGTGTGCGGGCGTCAGCAGGTGTCATTGGTCAGTGGCGGCATGCTCCCGTGGTGGGCTGGTGTCATGCGGTGGCGTGGCATTCCCGTAGTTCGGTCGCGCTTGTGCAGTCGAGTGATCCGATGGTAGGGAAGGCGGCATGCTCCCGTGGTGGGCTTATGTCATACGGTGGCGTGGCAGTCTCGTGGTTTTGTCGCGCTTGCGCAGTCGATTGATCCGATGGCAGTGAAGGTGGCTCTTGGAGTGGGTTCTCCACTGGCTGACAAGATGACTGGCCCGAGGTGTGCCGTGGTAGATGTCTGGGTGCTTGTCCCGACGGTTGCCCTGATTTTTTTCCCGTTGCTAGTCTCGGCGGTTGCCCGAGCGGTTGGTTGCCCCGACGGTTGCCCTGGCGGTGATCCGGCCGGCAAGGCGCCAAGAAGGGCCGAAGAGGAACCCGAAAAGGGCCCAAAAAGATGCTAAGAAGGCCCCGAAGCGGTCTGGGGGAAGCCCAGGGCGGTTCAAGCGACAGCACTTCCGCGTTGGGTCGCAACCGCGTCCGTCTTGCAGTAAAAACCGGGCGGGGTCTGACCTGGTTTGGGGTCCGTTTTGCGGCCCAATATGGGCCCCGCAGCGTCCAAAATGGACCCCGGAGCGCGCCCAAAAACGGCGAACAAAAGGGAGTGATGAAAAAGTGACGCACGCGAGCCCGGAAGTCAATTGTAAGCAGCGTC
>CAUYUJ010020412.1:155000-157388 GCA_963575745.1 Prorocentrum cordatum
CCCCCCCTCCCCCCCTCCCATGGAGTAGATCTTGGCTGTTTCTGGCGCCTGTTTCGAGCAGGTGGAGTCTCTCCCCCATAGGACGCACTGTTGCAAACAGTCGCGCTAAGCAGAGGACCGGAGCCAGACCCCCCCCCGCATCCCCCCCGTTTTCGCTCAACGCCGAAACGCCGAAGAAGAAAACGCTCACAATCCAAAACGCCCTGACAGCGGGGCCCGCCTTACTTACCTCAGGCACGCAAAGCAAGAACGAGGCACATGAGGATCCACGGAGGAGATGCATAAGTTCGTAAGGTACTTGAGGCCCAACAAACGGTAGCAGCTCGCCCTCGGGGCAAATACGGCGCCGGAAAAAAAACACTTGCCTGCGACCCTAGCGGGGGAGTGAACCAAGGCGGGATTGGGATCCCCAGGGGAAGAGAAGAAAGAATAGAAAGAAAAGCAGGAGGGGAGAGGCTCAGTGGCCCAGAACAACCACGGCCAACCCTCCTCTTCTGGGGGAGGCGCATCTGGAGCCCTAAACAGGGGCCCCACCTCCGCCAGTCCTGGGGATGGTCGCTGGTGTAGTTGTACGCCGACCACCTGGCCGCACGGGCCATCCCCGCGTTCTTGGCGTGGCCGCGCTTGCTATCCCCGATTCCTTGACGGGGCCGCGCTAGCCAGGGGGGCGGGCTGCAGGAGGCAGGATGAGAATGAGGACGATGATGATGATGATGATGATGAGGAGGAGAAGGAGGAGGAGGATGAGGAGGAGATGGAGGAGGAGCAGGAGGAGGATGAAGAGGAGGAGGAGGAGGAGGAGCGCGGAGCGAGGAGCGAGGAGCGAGGAGGGAACGAGGAGGAGGGAGGAGGAAGAGGGGGGAGGAGGGAGCAGGGTGGAGGAAGGATGCTGCTGCTGCTGATGATGCTGATGATGATGCTGATGACAAACATTGTGGTGCTGATAATGCTGATGATGCTGATGATGATGATGATGATGTTGGCTATGATGCTTACGCTGATGATGTTCGCGATGATGATGATGATGATGATGATGATGATGATGATGATGATGATGATGATGTTGATGATGATGATGATGATGATGATGATAAGGATGATGATTATGACGGCAACGATGCTGATGGTGATGGTGATGATAATGCTGCGGATTATGGTGATGATGATACTGATGTTGATGCTGATGTCTGATGGTGGTGGTTATGCTGCTTTCGCGGCTGCTTGTGATGCTGATGATGGGGGTTCTGAGGCTGTTGCTCATAATGTTGTCCTGGATGATGATGAGCAGGATGGCGACGGTGATGGTGATGCTGATGGTGATCGTGCTGATGATGAGCATGATGATATTGCTGATGCCGTTGCTGCTGCTGATGCTGATGATGTTGCTGATGCTGATGCTACCGATGATGCTGCTGATGATGATGCCGATGATGATGACGAGGCTGATGATGCTGATGATTATGCTGATGATGATGATTATGATGACGATGTTGATGATGCTGATGATGATGATGCTGATGGCGCCGATGGTGCTGATGATGCTGATGATACTAAGGATGATCCTGATGATGGTGACGATGGCGATGATGACGATGACGATGATGCTGCTGCTGATGTTGATGCTGATCATGATGATGCTGCTGATGCTGATTATGATGATAATCATGATCATGATGCTGATGATGCTGATTATGATGATGGTGCTGATGATGATGATGGTCCTGCTGATGATGATGTTGATGCTGATGGCGATGCTGATGCTGATTATGCTGATGCTGCTGAAGGTAGTGGTGATGATGGTGCTGATAAAACGATGATGATGCTGATGATGCTGCTGCTGACGATGATGATGATGCTGATGCTGCTCATGCGGATGCCGATAATGATGATGATGGTGATGTTGGCGCTGGTGATGATGACGATGATGATGGTGATGGAGATGATAATGGTGTTGATGCAGCTGCTGCTGTTGATGCTGATGATGCTGATGTTGATGCTGCTGCTGCTGATGCTTCTGCTGATGCTGCTGCTGATGACGGTGATGCTGATGCTGATGATGATGCACATGATGTTGTTGTTGATGATGATGATGATGGTGATGATGACGATGATGATGATGATGATGATGATGATGATGATGATGATGATGATGATGATGGTGACGATGATAATGATGACGATGTCGATGTTGCTGCTGATGCTGATGATGATGCTGATGCTGATGCTGATGCTGATGCTGATGCTGATGATGATGATGATGATGACGATGATGATGATGATGATGATGATGATGATGATGATGATGATGGTGGTGGTGGTGGTGATGCTGATGATGATGATGATGATGATGATGATGATGAGGAGGAGGAGGAGGAGGAGGAGGAGGAG
>CAUYUJ010020413.1:5000-122500 GCA_963575745.1 Prorocentrum cordatum
GGGGCGGCAGTTGGGCCGGTGGCCAGAGTTTGGGCGTTCCCCGCCGAGAGACCGCCATCTCCCTTTAGCCGGGCCCATGGCGGCGTCGCGATTTGGAAATGCGCATGCAAGCGTGGGTCGACCATTCTGGAGGGGTGCCCAAAGATAGCGGCGCTGAGTGGGGCTCCTTTCTCGATTGTTGATAAGTTGCGGCCGGGCGCGTTCGGGTCGCGTTCGCCAGTCGAGAGGAGTAAGTGTCACTGTGCGAGGAAGCATCTAGCTCGATCCATTGCGCGGCGCATCAATCCACGAGGGGCAGTTTCGGCCGACGATTGGAAGCTTGCCCGCAAAGGGATCCGGTCTGAACGAGGCAGTGGACATCTGCGGTTCAGAGGATCGCGCCGACGCGTTGGCGTTTGCCGAGCGGCTCGCGCATCGACAGCATGCGCTATGCCGTTGACATGATACGGCATTCTCTCTGTGCCTGGCAGCGAAGCAGTTGTGAGCGCGCAGCGAAAAAAGGAAAAGGAGGGCGGCCGGGGGGGGGGCGCGGAGACTGCTGCGCCATGCCGAACTGCCTCCTTTCTGAAATCCAGATGCCAGGCGGCGCCCGCAGCGACGACCCTGCTTTCCATTGTCATGGGCCGCTGTGGCGCTCGAGCAGACCGATGTCATGGGAGTTATGGGATTAGGCGGTGTGCGCAGTGACTCGAGCTGCCAAATGTTGCGGGGGCATGCCGTGGGTGGGCGCGAGCCCGCAGGCGCGCTTGAGCCCCGCAGTGGCGCCCCCCCCCCCGCCCCCTCCTCCAGAGCGCGAAGGGGGGGGCGGGGGGGGAGGGGGGGGGGGGGGGGGCGTGGAGGGCGGGGCGCGGGGCGGAATGCCGGAGAGCGGAGGGGCGGGGAATGGGGGCCGACGGCGGCGACGGCGACAACGAAGATCTCGGGCTGGCCGACAGGGGGGCGCCATCATCGTCGTCGCCCTCGTCTCCCGAGGAGGTGGAAGAGGAGGAGGTGTATTGGTGCGTGATATGAGCCCCAGGGTCGTGCTCGCTGGGTTTTTCTGTGGCCGCCGTGGCCGGGGCGACGTGTCTCGAGTTGCGTCGCGGGGGTCGCTGGTCGCAGTTATTTTTTTTTTTCGGGGGGGGTCCGCGCGAAGAGGCGCGCGTGTCGCTCCGCGCGCGCGCGGGCGAGCGATATTTTCAACGCGAATGCGTGCAGAGACCGTGCGTGAACTCAAGGGGCGCGTCGCCCGGTTTGCCGTGGCCACCCTTGACGGATCGAGATTTGCCCGTGTTTCGCGGGTGGGCATGCGCGCGTGAAGACATGCAGGTGTCGATCCAGATGCGCGGGCGGAAAAGCGATGACAGGCGCGCGTGTGCCCGCGCGAGGGGGCCAACGACGAGCTGTGTAGAGACAGGATATGGACTTGCCCAAGTTGTCCGTGGCCGACGTGGCCGCGGCGAGATGTGGCCCAGGCGTTCCCGGGGGTGCGCTGCTGCCCCTTCAAGGTTAAGTCAGGGGGGGCCCTTCCAGGTTGCAGTTTTGCTTCCTCGGCGTCGAGTCTGGGGGGTCTCGCGTTCTGCTGAGGCCTGCAGCTGCAGCGGTCCATGCTCCCAGGGTTGCACTTCTGCTTCGTTGTCCACGCCCGCCCAATGCACGGCGTGCGCAGGCGTTCTGCGCGTCGGCGGAGGTGCGTTGCGTGCGCGTGGGGGCGCAAACCGCCCAGCCGCATGTCGCGACATCTGGTGGTCAGAGTTCTGCGGGCTTGCTTTGTGCATCGTGCTATGTGTCGCTTGAATCATATATCTTTCTGATCTTTAGCGATGGTGTCTGATCGTCGCCAGCTGCGTGGGCGCCTGCAATAGCGCATCTGATTGATGCGCGCGACAGAATTCATTGCTGCGATGATCTAGTGCGAAAGAATCATTCACGCGTTGAAAGACTGTATCCCGCGTTCAATCAGGTTCGTAACGTGCGCATCCCACGCGGGGGTTTCCCTTTGTGCCTCTCTCCTGTTATGTTCTTGACCGTGCAATGTGTGATCAGTTCCGCTTCGTTCCCACTTCGATCGGCTCCGCGACCCCCGCCTCGCCGAACATATATGTTTAAGTGTCTGTGTTTGTATATGCGTTTGTGAACGCTTAGGTTTTATGTATGTATGTATGTATGTATTTATATATGTATATTTACACATGCGTTTGCAAATGTATATGTACGCGCGTGTGTACAGTTACTTGTGTGTGCTTATGAATGCGGATACGTTTGTGTCTATGTGTGCTTATCTGTGTAAGTTATGAGTGTGTTTAGGTGCCTGTCGGCGTACATGCACATGCGCATGTACATTTATATGTACATGCCCAGGAAGTACTTCGGTATACATGTATGTATACACGTATGTTTCGGTGTCTGTATATGTATATGTATTTGCCGACGTGTTCGCACATGATTTGTTTTATGTTTGTTTGTATGCACGTGTGTATATGTGTGCGTAATTATGCACAATCACACACACATATACATATATATATATATATATATATATATATATATGTGTGTATGGTTTCTGCCCTTCGTCCTATCCCGCCACCGTGTTTGGGTTGTAGGCCACGCGCTTCCTGGATGCCCGTGAACATATTTTGGGATACGTTTCGGGTGGCCATTGGAAACGGTGTCTTGCCGTCTCCGGGGTATTTTTGGGTCTGATTTGGGCATCTCCGGGTGTCTTCGGGGCTTTTTGGGAGCTCTGGGGTGCACTTCGGCGGCTCGTGAGGGGATCTTGGGCCCATCTTGGGGCGGAGGGCTCTAAATGTCAGTTGGTGTTCTCCATTTTGGGCCCCTCGTGGGGCCGTCTGGGGGGCCGCTTGGGCTTCCCTTGGGGTCTCTTCGACCGTGTCTGGGGCGCCACAGGTTGTCTGGAAAATGGTTGAAAAGCGCGTTGAGGTGGTCTCTGGACGGGCCACGGGCGCTCGAAGACAACCCACGAGTGCTCCTAGACGGCCACCAAGGCATTCAAGACGGTCCATGAGGCCACCGAAAAGGCCCCCCAATGGCCAACATCAAGAATTTCCAACGGAAAAACATAGATTTCAGGAGTATTCGTTTTTCAATCTTATCAGCGGCCGCGACGACCCAGGAGGCTCCCAAACTGCGCCTTCGACGGCCCAAGAGGCCCCCAAGAGGGTCCCAAAACGGCCTGAAGAGAACTTCGAGCAACACAAAAGAGCCCCAAGACGGCCCAAGAGAGTCCCCAGGGGGCCCGAGGTGGCCACAGAGGATCCGTACATGGTCGGAGAGGGCCCCAAAACGGGCCTCAAGACGGGCCGAGCCCCCCATGACGGACCACGAGTGACCCGGGACGGCCGAAATGGGCCCACAAACGGGCCAACAAAGGCCCCAACGGATTCCCAAGGAAGGCCTGGAGAGGCCCCAGAGACTCCCACAATGCTTCCAGTAGGCCCCCATGAGCGTATGGGAGGTGTCGTGCCCACGTCCTGCACGATCCATTCAGGGCTTCCCGAGGCTCCACAGTAACATGCTACGGGGCGCCAGAAGGTAAAAACACCCCGCACTCACGGTCGAGGTCAGAGGTAAACCGCGATGGGCGGGAGGGCGCTCTACGCACGCTGGATGTAGGTTTGCCGGCGGGGTTCCCAGTGGGACACGATCCGCGTGAGAGACCCAGTCGTCCTGGGGGGGCGTGATGTTGCGCGAATCCTCCCGCAGAGGGGCGCGTGCAACCGCGTCCTTCAGACGCGCAATCCGTGTAATGGGTGCGTTGAGATGGGCGGAGGGACGCCGTCGTGGCCGTGGGGCTCATTGCTTCCCTCGGGGTTTCCCGGGGATCTCCTCTCGTCGTCGTCGTCGTCGTGATAGTCGTGACACGAGGAGGAGAAGGAGGAGGAGGAGGAGGAGGAGGAGGAGGAGGAAGACGAGGACGGAGATCGAGATGGGCGTCTGAAAAGTTACCCCAGTGATAGCTGTCTTCTGGCAGCCGCGCGTTCGTAGCGACGTGGTTGTCTGATCCCTCGATATCGGCACCTGCCATGATTGAGACGCAGAAGCCCCAAAGTGTGAGCTCCAAGACGGCCCTTGTGAGTCCCCAGGGGGCCCGAGGAGGCCACCGAGGATCCCTACATGGTCGGAGAGGGCCCGAAGAGGGCCCCAAAACGGGCTCAGTTCCCCATGGCGTGCCACGAGGGACCCAGGACGACCGAAACGGGCCCCCAGACGGGCCAAAGAAGGCCGCAAATGACTCCCAAGGAAGGCCCGGAGAGGTCCCATAGACTCCCACAATGCTTCCATGGGCCCCCGGGAGGCGTTTCAGTAATTAGGCTCCCATGAGCGTATGGGAGGTCTCGTGTCTACGTCCTGCAAGATTCATTTCAGGGCTTCCCGAGGCTCCACAGAAGCACGCTGCGGGGCGTCAGGAAGTCATTAACCAAAACACCCCGAATTCACGGTCCAGGTCAGAGGTGTACCGCCATGGGCGGGAGGGCGGCCTACGCACGTTGGTTTTCGGACTGCCGGTGGAGCTCCCTCTGGGACACGATCCGCGTGAGAAACCCAGTCGCCCTGGGTGGCGTGATTTTGCGCGAATTCTCCCACGGAAGGGGCACGTGCAACCGCGTCCTTGTGGCGCACAATCCGTGTGATGGGTGCGTTGAGATGGGCGGAGGAATACACAACGAGGAGGGGCACACGTGGATGTTGGGGCACGAATGCCACTCCTCTTTGTGTATTATTCCTACTGTTCGCCTTGAAGGACTCCACTTCTCTTTCTGCTCCTGCCCCTTCTTCCCGTTCTGCCCTCGTCTTTGCCGCTGTCATGCTCCTGGACTCTTCTCCCCTTTCTCGACCTCCAAACCGCCCCCCTGGTCCTCTTCGTCGTCCTCCTGGAGTCCCCCGTGCTCAGGGAAGGGCTCTTCATTACGTGTTTCCGCAGCGCATTCGGGCTAAAGCCTTATCTGAAACGTCGCCCAGCCTTCGGCATCTCACTGCGAGCTGTGATTCCGGAGAATCTGAGCGCGTAAGAACTGTGCGAGCGATGGTTCTAATATTCGTATATGTATATGCATATGTTTATTGATATGTCTTGGCATATGGACATGCATATGGTTATTGAGATACATCTGCATATGCAGACATATATATACATATATATATATATATATATATATGTATATATACACGTGTACATATTCGTGCATGTGTATAGGTAGATGTGCATTCACATGTATATGTATAGGTATATGTATATGTATATGTATATGTATATGTATATGTATATGTATATGTATATGTATATGTATATGTAAATGTATAGGTCTAGGTCTATGGAATGTACATGTATCCGTGTATGTATATGTATATGTATGTATATATATACATAAATATGCACATGTATATGTATACGTATACCCTATACGACCACCCTTCGGGTGATAAGGAGGTTCGGGGGGGGGAGGAACCAACGTCTCACTCGATCGGTCTCACTATCGATCTCACTATCGATCTCACGATCGATCTCATCATCGATCTCACTCGCCCGGTCTCACTATCGATCTCACCATCGATCTCAGAATCGATCTCACTATCAATCTCACTATCGGTCACACTACCGATCTCACGTTCGATCTCACTCGATCACCATCGGTCTCACAATCGATCTCACTATCGATCTCACACTCGATTTCACTATCCCTCTCACTATCGATCTCAGTCGATTGACATGTAGATGGGCATGTATATGTGCATGTAGATTTGCCTGTATGTTTGATGTAGATTTGCATTTTAGATTTTCATGTTCAATTTGCATTTCGATTTGCATTGTCAATTTGCATTTCGATGTGCATATCGATGTGCATTTCGATGTGCATTTCGATTTTCATTTTCGATTTTCATTTTCGATTTGCATTTCACTTTGCATTATCGATTTGCATTTCGATGTGCATGTCGATTTGCAATTCGATTTGCATTTCAATTTGCATGTCGATTTGCATGTTCGATTTGCATTGTCGATTTGCATGCCGATTTGCATGTATATTTGCATTTCGATATGCATGTCGATGTTCATGTTCGATTTGCATGCCGATTTGGATGTCGATTTGCAGTTCGACTTGCATTTCGATTGCATTTCGATTTGCAATGTCGATTTGCATTTCGAATTACATTTTCGATTTGCATTATCGATTTGCATTTCGATTTGCATTTCGATTTGCACGTCGAGTCGATTTGCATTTCGATTTGCGTTTCGATTTGCATGTAGATTTGCATGTTCGATGTGCATTGTCGATTTGCATGTCGATTTGCATGTCGATTTGCATGTCGATTTCCATGTCGATTTCCATGTCGATTTGCATTTCGGGACACCAGCGGGACACCAGCGGGACACCGGCGGGACACCGCGGGGCCCCGGCCGCCCGGAAGGGAATCATTTGGTCCGGCCGCGCCTCAGCCACACGGGACACCAGCGGGGCACCGGCGGGGCGCCGCGGGGCCCCGGCCGCCCGGAAGGGAATCATTTGGTCCGGCCGCGCCTCAGCCACAGGAGACTTTCTCTCGCCCGCCCACGCAGCTTCGCCTCGCCCGCACGGCACGCACGGGCACGAAACCGAAATCGATTTCCCGGTAGGGGGGCTCTCCGTTCCACTTCGATCTCACCCCCTCACCTCCGATGTATATGCATATGTGTATGCATATGTGTATGTAGATGCATGTATGACTGTATATGTATGTGTGCATGTATATGTATAGGTATGTATGTATATATACATATATATACATATATATATATATACACATACACGGTTGCCCCCCCCAAGATCGTACATTTTCTGATCTAGTACCGCCATCGTCGATCGATCTCTCCTCCCCCCTCCCCCTCCTCCTCCTCCTGAAGGGAGCCCTGTGTACTTTTGGTTTTGTTGCTTTTACGTTGGTTTTGCAGGCCCGAATGCTCGCGCTGGCCTCCCTCTCAGCACCCTTCCATGCGCCTCAGACCAAGAAACCAACAAAACACAATGCTTCGCGCCTTCGATGCACGGAAACCCGTTTTTTGTTGGTTTTGTTTTTATTTATATATAAAAAATATAATTTTATTATTTTGTATTTTTTAAAAAGGTCTGAGAAGCACGGACACCATGTTTTTTTTTGTGTGTGTGTGTGTGTATGTTTTTTTGGTCTAGGATGCAACGCCACATTTTCTTGGTTTTGGAAGCTCAAGCGCTCCCCGCGGCCTCCCCCCCCAGCACCTCCTCCTTCTCCCCCTTCCTCTTTCCCCCTCCTTCTTCTCCTTCCCTATCCTCCTCCTTGTTGCAAAGCAAGAAAACCAATAATACATAGTGTTTGGCGCCCTCGGAGCAAGGCAATGTTTTTTTTTTTTTTTGGGGGGGGGGTCTAGGATGCAAGGAACCACGGTGTAGTTTTGGCTATCTTGTTTTTTTTTTGGGGGGGGGGGGATTTGGAGCTCTGGAATAGAAGGAGGAGGAGGAGGAGGTGTCGGGGGAGGCCGCGGGAAGCACTTGAGCTTCCAAAGCCAAAACAGCCGAAATAACACACACTCCACAATGTTTCCTTACATCCTGTACCAACAAAATCCAGAACCACCACACAAACACAGCGTTTCCTTGCTCCGAGGGCGCCAAACACTGTGTATTCGTGGTTTTCTTGTTTTGCAGCAAGGAGAGGAAAAAGGAAAGGCAGAGAAGGAGGGAAACACAGGAAGGGGGGGGGGGAAGGAGGAGGCGCTGGGGGGAGGCCGCGGGGAGCACTTGAGCTTCCAAGGCCATACAGCCGAAATAACACACAATCCACAATGCTTCCCTGCACCCTATACCAACAGAAAAAAAAAACAAAAACACCACACATACACAGCGTTTCCTTGCTCCGAGGGCGCCAACCACTGTGTATTCTTGGTTTCTTGCTTTGCAGCAAGGAGGAGGAAAGGAAAGGAGGCGGAGTGGGAAAGAGGCATGGGGGAACAGGATGAGTTGCTGGTGGGGATGCCGCGGGGAGCACTTGAGCTTCCAAAGCCAAACAAACCAAAGTACATACGCCGTGGTTTCTTGCATCCTAGACCTAAATAACCAGAGCAATCAAACATACACAGCGTTTCCTTGCACCAAGGGCGCCACACACTGTGTATTCTTGGTTTTCTTGTTGTGCAACAAGGAGGAGGAAACGAAAGTAGGAGAAGGAGGGGGAAAGAAGAAGGGGGAGACGGCGGAGGCGCTGGGGGGGAGGCCGCGGGGAGCACTTGAACTTCCAAAGCCAAACCAATACCCAAACATACAGAGTGTTTCCTTGCATCCTTTCCAACAGAGTCCATACTCATCAAACATACACAGCGTTTCCTTGCTCCGAGGGCGCCACACACTGTGTATTCTTGGTTTTCTCGCTTTGCAGCAAAGGGGAGGACAAGGGAAGGAGGATCAGGAGGGGGACAGGAAGGGGGAAGAGGAGGAGGTGCTGGGGGGTGGAGGCCGCGGGGAGCTCTTGAGCTTCCAAAACCAAAAACAACCTAAGTAACCACACATACACAGTGTTTCAACCATAACAAACACCACATACACAGCGTTTTCTTGCACCAAGGGAAAGATGAAGAAGAGGATGCTGAACGTGCCTACGATTTAAGATAAACAGTATGATCTTTTTTGGGGGAACCATGTATGATTATGTATATTTAGATGTATATGTATATGTGTATGCCAATCTGTTTATGCATATGTAGATGTATATATATATATATATGAATACGAATTTGTATATGTAGAGGTATTTGTATATGTGTATGTATATGTATATATCGATGTCTAGGTACATGTATGTGTCTATGTTTCGGCAAACATGCACGTATACTTAAGTGTACGTGTATGGGCTATGTATAGGTATACGTAGTTGGATGTATATATGTATATGTTTATATGTACGTGTATATGTAGAATTAAATGTACGTGTATGTGTATATGCGTGTATGTGTGCATGTGTGTATGTGTATGTATGTATGTATGTATGCATGTATGCATGCATTCATGCATGCATGCATGCATGCATGTATGTATGCATGCATGCATGCATGCATGTATATTATGTGTAAAATGGTGTGGGTATGTATGTTTATGTATATGCATATATCCGTAAGGGCTTCGCCCCATGCCGCCGGCCCCCTGTCTCGGATTATGAGAGATGCAACAGCTAAATCATGAGGTCTGGGCGCCGCCGTGAAGCAGTGTCGGGACTTGTTTGTGTTTCGACCCTGGCCCTACGGATCTGCGTCACGGGTGCCACCGAATTTCAGAAATGTGGCAAATCCAATGTGTTTTTGGACCCTGACCCCGCCGATCTGCGTGAGGGGTGCCACCGAATGTTACACATGTGGCACATCTTTTGTGTTTTTGGACCCTGACCCCGCCGATCTGTGTGAGAGGTGGCAGCACATTTAAGACATGTGGCAATCCCCATGTGTTTTTGGACCCTGACCCCGCCGATCTGTGTGAGGGGTGCCGCCAGATTTTGAACATGTGGCAAGTCCCTTGTGTTTTTGAACCCTGACCCCGCCGATTTGCGTGAGGGTGTCAATTGTTACCCATCCCAGCAGTTCAGAGCATACGATTTGGGCGTGGTAGAAATGCCCGTTTCGGGCCTCCCCTCCTCGCGCGGTCCATCAACAAGCAGCAGTAAACAGCAAGAAGCAGACAGTAAGCAGCAAGAAGCAGAACTGTAACAGTGGAAACTAAAAGCTGCAACTGGTACAGGAAACTTCGACGCTTCGCCCTACAGCCTGGTGGCCCCACAAGGGGGCCTGGTGGGCCCACAAGGGGTCCACGGCGTCTACAGCGGCGTCGAGATGCCACGCGACGCCGCCGCGCACCCGCCGGTGCCACGGCCTCCCGAGCTGGACCTCGACGTGGGCCCCGCCGCCACCGAGGTCGCTTTCGGCTTCTTGGGGCGCAACAAGGGCGTGGGCCCCGACTGCATCGCCGGCGATGTGCTGCGTGCTGGCGGCGGCGCCGTCGCGGCCGAGTACGGCGAGCTGAACATGGCTGTCGCCGCCTCGGGCCAGTGGCCGCTCGAGTGGCAAGGCGGCGACATCGTCAGTGCCTGGAAGCGGAAGGGCGACATCCGCTCGTGCGACGCGTCTCGGGGGCTGCTGCTCAGCGACCACGCTGCCAAGGGCCTGGCTGGCATGGTCAAGCAGTCCGTCGAGCCCGCCTACGAGCAGAACGTGCCGCAGGACCAGTACGGCGCCGTGCGGCGCCGAGGCGCCGACTTCGCCACGCACATCGTGGTCACCGTCGCCGCCTTGGCGAAGGCCATGAACTGGTCCATCTTCATCCTGTTCCTGGACCTCGTGAAGGCCTTCGATCGCGTCGTCCGCCAGCTGGTCGTGGGATGGGGCGAGGTGCCTGCTGGCGAGAGGCTCGCCTACCTCCGGTCACTCGGCGTTGCCGAGTCTGCAGCTGCTTGGATCATCGAGTATTTGGAAGAGCGTGGGCCGTTGCTGGAGCAGTGGCAGGTCCCGAAGACCTCTGCCATGCTCCTCCGCACCCTCCACGAGGGCGCCTGGTTCCGCGTGTCGGGCGGAGGGCGGCGCTTCGAATCCAGGACGGGCGGGCGACAGGGATGCAAGGTCGGCTCCCTCATCTTCAACGCCGCGTACTCCGTTCCCCTCGACATCCTCCAGTGGCGGCTCAAGCAGGCGGGCATTACCCTGAAGCTCCGCGTGCCAAGCGGGGCGTGCTGGCTGCCACCCGACGGCGCCAACGACGATTTTCAGCACGTGCTCGACGTCACCTTCGTCGATGACGAGTGCGTCGTGCTGACCGCACCTTCTGCGCAGACCCTCCGAGCCGCCATGGACATCCTGATGGAGACGCTGCTGGGTGTCTTCGACAAGTGTCACCTGCAGCTGAGCTGGGAAGCCGGCGAGTCGGAGGCCGTGGTGAAGTTCCGGGGCCATGGCGCGGTCGCTGCCCGCGAAGTCTTCCGCCCCCCCGACGGCCAGTTGGGGAGGCCGCTCGCAAAGTTCGGACACCAGGTCGTCTTCCGCTTCGTTCGCGAGTACAAGCACCTTGGCTCGTACATCGATCACGAGGGCATGGCGGCCACCAACATATCCGCCCACGCCCGCAACGCCCTGGCTGCGTACGCTCCTCTGGCGTGCAAGTTCTTCGGCTCGAGTTTGGTGGACCAGACGTATCGCCTGCTGTTCTTCCGGACGCTCGTGGTGTCGAGGTTGCTGCACAACATGAGCATTTTCGTGCTCTCCCCTCGAGCTGTTCGGAAGCTGAGTGGAGTGTGGATGCGAGGCCTGCGTCGCATCGCCGACCAGATGCGTTTCTCGAGCGATGTGAAGGCATATGGTCTCAGCGTCCGCCTCTCCCTCGCCATACCGTCGATTGACTGCCTGTTGACCGTAGCTCGACTGCCATACCTTGGCCGCGTTGAGCGAGAGCGCCCCCGTTCCTTAATCGCTGCTTTGCACGCTCGCCCGCGCGGCCAGCCTACGCCATGGGTGGCGGCCGTGCGGCGCGACGTCACCATGCTCCAGACCTTCGGTTTTTCCCCGACCTCCCTGACCTCGACGCTGGGGCGGAGGAGTGGGGCGCCAGGATGGCCCACAAGCCGGCGTGGGAACGAGAAGTAGGCCAAGTTTTTTTTCTGGAGTCGTCGTGCGACCGCGTCCCCGCCTCCGCTGAAGGAGCGGCGTCTCGAGCTCTGTCCTTTCACTGTCCGTCTTGCCCGTGCGCCTTTGCCTCGCAGAGAGCACTGGACTCGCAAGCGCGCGCGAAACACGGCATCCGATCTCCCTACACGGAGCGGGTGCGATCGTCTGCCTGCCCGTGTTGCTGCATCGATTTTCGCACAAGAGTGCGGCTGCTCAACCACCTCGGCGACAAACGTCGGCCGAGGTGTGGAGAATTCGTATTGAAGCACTGCCCTCGCTTGCCTCCCGTCGCCGTGGCCGAGCTAGACGGCCAGGACAGAGCTGAGAGGAGGTCTGCACAGCATGCAGGCCGCACGCAGGTGGTAGCCGCTGAACCCGCCCTCCGCTTTGACGGAAGACCCGTCGGCGCGCCGCCGAGCTAAACTGCTGTGCTGCGGCGTGTACAGTCAAATTTGATTCTGCCCATCTTTGAGTGTATATATATGTGTGTAAATATATATATATATATGTATGTACATATAGACATACATACATATAACAAATACGCCCCCCTCCCTCCTTGGAGCGCCCCACACTTCCGGACTAGGGAACACTCCCGGTACCGCGCCCCCAGGCATCCCAGTCTGGCCCCAAGACGCTCCTGGACGGCCCAGGACGCAAAACAACAGCCCAAAATGGCGTCAAGCAGCCCAAGAAAGCCTTCCGACCGCTTCCCCGGCTCCAGGGATCGCCGAAGAGTTAACCAAAAGGCCTCCAAGAGGCCCCAAGAGACCTCTGAGAGGCGCCCCGGGAGGGCCCGCAGAGCCCCAAATCGTGATTTTTCCGTTTGCTTTTTCTAAATTTTTGGCCGTCTCGCGTTTTCGAGCTTCCAACGCTCCATGATAGCCGAAGAAGCCCCAAGACCGCCCCAGGCGAGCGGAAAACGCCTCCCCCCCCTCCCCTCTCCAAGAAAGCCTCAAGACTGCCCAAGAGGCGTCCAAGACGGCCCAAGAACGCCCCAGGACCCAGGAACCCCCCCTTTACACACATATATATATATATATATATGTGTGTGTATACATATATAAATATATATGTATATGTGTGTGTATGTATGCATGTGTGTATGTATGCGTGTATGCATGTATGTGTGTATGTTTGTATGCATGCATGCATGCATGCATGTATGAATGATGCAGGCATGTATGTTTGTATGTATTCACGTACGCATGTATGTATGCATGTAGGTATGCATATTTATATGTATATGAATAAACATTTTATTTATATATGCGCAGTTCCTGGGGGGCATCTCGGCGGCGGCGGCGGCGCTCGCCCGCAGTCTGGCGGCGGCGGCGGTGACGATGACGGCGTCGAGGATCGTCAGGAATGCCTCGGGGCGTCCGGGGGGGTGGGGGGGCTCTTGGGGGCTTTGTGGGGCTTCTGGGAGCTTTTTGGGGGCTGCATAGGGCTTCTTCGGGGTCTCTAGGCGTCCTCTTGGGGTCTGTTGGAGAGCCTTTTGGGGGCCTCGTAGGGGATCCCTGGGAACATCTAGGGGCGGAGAGCTTCAAATGTCCGTTCGGGGACCCCTTCTGGGGCTGTTCTTGGGGCGTCCTGGGGCTCTCCTCGGCCGTTTTGGGGCTCTCGTGGGCCGTCTTGGAGCCCTCTTGGGGCGTTTTGGGGATCCTTGGCGGTGTTGGAGGCATCTCTGAGGACATCTTGAACCATCTTGGCCGTCTTGGAGGGCATCTAAATCGTCTTGAAGCGGGGAAGAAAGCTCCTGGAGCCCCGGGACCGCCGTGGGGAGCCTGCTCTCTCCCGGGCCTGGAACGCCGGATATGGAACGCCGGATATGTATGTATGTATGTATGTATGTATGTATGTATGTATGTATGTATGTATGTATGTATGTATGTATATATACACACATACATACATACACATAGATATGACCGTCCCCCCTGTCACATACCTTTTTGCCTCCTCATCCTCGATTGCTGCTTTTCCTTTGTTTCTCTCTCTCTCTCACTTTCTCTCTCTCTCTTTTTTTTTTTTTTCTCTCTCTCTCTCTCTTGTTCTCTCTCTCTCTCTCTCCAGATCTTCCCAGAGACTATCCAGGTGTAAAGCCTTATGTTTTCCAGATTTTCCAGAGTTCAAGTTTTTTCCAGGGAGTGCGCTGCAAGTTCAGAGTAGTCTCTGGGAGTATCTGGAAGATCTGGTAAATCTGGAAAGCACATGGTTTTTCACCTGGGTCGTTCCTGGGAAGATGTGGAATGTTTGGGAAATCCGGAAAACTGTTTTTTTTTCCACTTGGGTCGTCCCTGGGAATATCTGGAGTATCTGGAACATCTGGAAAGCACATGGTTTTTCACCTTGATAGTCTCTGGGAATATTTGGAATATTTGGAGCATCTGGAAAACACAGCGTTTGTCACCTGGGTAGTCTCTCGGAATATCTGGAATATCTGGAATATCTGGAACATCTGGAGAACACATTGTTTTTTTGTTCACCTGGGTCGACTCTTGGAATATCTGAAATATCTGGAAACTCTGGAGAGACACATTGTTTTTCACTTGGGTAGTCTCTGGAAGGATGTGGAATATTTGGAAAATCTGGAAACATCGTTTTTTGTTCGATACCACCCTCCCCACCGATCCCTTCCTTCTCTCTCTCTCTCTCTTTTTTATCCTCTCTCTCTACCACTCTCTCTCTCTCTCCTCCTCTCCCTCTGTGGTGAGGATTCCTGCTGTGAGGCTTTCCATTATAATCCCGCAGCGGCGCAGCGGATTCCTGCTGTGAGGCTTTCCGCTGGAATACCTTTGTGGCGCTTTCCACAGCGTTTCTGTTGTGAGGCCTTCCAATCGGATCCCTTGTGGGGTGTTTTCCAAAGGGTTCCGATTGTGAGGGTTTCCCATGGAATCCCTATGTGGTGCTTTCCGAAGGATTTCGATTGGGAGGCTTTCCGCCAGAATCCCTTTGTGGTGCTTTCCGAAAGAATCCTGTTGAGAGGCTTTACGCTAGAATCCAACTGTGGTGCTTTCCAACGGGTTCCGCTTGTGAGGCTTTTCAATGGAACTCGCTTTGTGGAGCTTTCCATAATATTCCGATTGTGAGGTTTTCCAATCGAATCCCTTTGTGGTGTTTCCAGCGGATTCCGAGTGTGAGGCTTCCCAGTCTAATCATTTTGGGGGGCTTTTTCCAAGGAGTCCTGTTGAGAGGCTTTCCGGTCGAATCCATACGTGGTGCTTTCTGACGGATTCCTGTTGGGAGGCTTTCCAATGCAGCTCTTTTGTGGTGCTTTCCGAAGGGATCCTGTTGGGCGGCTTTCCAATATAATTTCTCTGTGGTGCTTTCCAAAAGGATTCCGGTTGTGAGGCTTTCCGCTAGAATCCTTTCCGCGGTGCTTTCCAAAGGATTTCGATTGTGAGGCTTTCCGATGGAATCCAGATGTGGTGGTTTCCAAAAGGATTTGGTTGAGAGGCTTTCCAATGAAATTCCTTTGTGGTGTTTTTCAAAAAGGGGGTCCTGTTGTGAGGCTTTCATATGGAATCCCTTTGTTGCGTTTCCAACGAATTCCGATCGTGAGGCTTTCCAGAGATTCCCTTTGTGACGCTTTCCTATAGGAGCCGTTTGTCGCATTTTTCGAAGGGTTCCTGTTGTGAGGCTTTCCGATCGACTCCCTCTGTGGTGCTTTCCAGAGGTCCTTGTTGTGAGGTTTTCCGATAGAATCCCTTTGGTGTCCTTTCCACATGAATCCTGTTGAGAGGCTTTGCAATACAATCCGCCCGTGGTGCTTTCCAATCGAATCCCTTTGTGGTGCTTTCCAAAGGAATCTTGTTGTGAGGCTTTCCAATAGAATCCCCCTGTGGTGCTTGCCAACGGATTTCTGTTGAGAGGCTTTACAGTGAAATCCCTCTGTGGTGCTTTCCAAAGGGTTCCGCTTGTGATGCCTTCCAATGTAATCCCCTTGTGGTGCTTTCCAAAGGAATCCGTGAAAAAGGCTTTCCAATGGAATGTGTGAGTGTTTTTAATTTTTCAACATAGAAGAGTTCCTCTTGTGAGGCTTTCACATGGAATCCTTTTGTGGTGCTTTCCAAGAGGGTTCCGATTGAGAGACAGAGAGAGAGAGAGAGAGAGAGAGAGAGGGAGAGAGAGTGAGAGGAGCAACGGGGACACATATTTGAAGGCAAGCAATGTGTACATGTAGGTTGGGAGGATGATGGGGTGGATAATAGGAGGAATCAGAGAAATTGGGAGGAGACGGATAATGACGAGGCGGGTGAAGAGAATGAGGACAAATATGATTGTGAATTTTGATGGGAATGGTGAGGATGAGGCAACTGGGGAGGAGAACGGTAATAAGGAATATTGTGGAGAATGGGGTGGAACATGAGGATGATGAGAACGAGGAGGACGGGGTGAAGGATGAGGAGGCGAATGAAGGGGAAGAGGGCCCGAGAGGACGCGAAAGGTATGATGACAGGGGGGGATCATATTGACACATATGTAGATGGGTGCTTATTTGTAATATCTATAATGGTTATATTTACATGTACATTTGCACACACATGCATATGTTCATGTCTGTGTACACGTGTATGTATCAGTATCTGTACATGCAGATGCACGTGTGTACAGATGTCTATCTGTTCGTACCTGCACGAAGTTATGTTCATGATCATGTGTATGTACATGCATGTGTAGGTTTATATGCTTATGTGTTTGCATATTTACATGTATATGTGTATGCCTATGTATACATATGTATATGGTTGTGCATATATATATGTATATGTATGTGTATGTGTTGGTGTCTGTGTATGTTTATGTTTATGTGGGTGTGTATATGTATGTATACTTTCACACTCATATGCATTTTTGTGTTTGTACATGTACACATCTATGTATATGCATATGAACCGGTATACTCATTATATTTATGTATGTATAGATATACGAGTACATATATATATATATATGTATTTGTATCGTACATGGTTTATGCGTGCGTACATGTATACGTAAATATGTATGTAGCTGTACGTCTATGTATGTTTCTATGTTTATGTATATGTATATGTGTTTGCATTTGTATAGGTACATGGATAGGTATAGGTATATCTGTATGCACATGTCAAGTATACGCATATGTATATGCATATGTACTTGCAGTTGTCTATTCATAGGCATACGTATACATTTACGTTTACTCATGTATACAGATGTATACCTATGTAGCTATGTCCATGTATATGTACATACATGTATACACATGTGTGTAGTTCAATCTATTTGTACATGCTCATGTATACGTATACATACGCATATGTATATGTATAGGTAGATGTAAACATACATGTTTATGCACACGTAATTGTAGATGTATCTGTATTTGCATACGTCCATGCATATGAATAGATCTACATGCATATGTACACGCGATCGCTGTTCAGTATGTACACATGTAATTCTAGACGCTTCGCGCCACTCCACCAACCAGAAACTATGCCCAGAGCAGTTGCCTCGATTAGGGAAGTGGGCAGCATGTAGAGGAAGGGTCCCCGAGTTGAGGTATCTTGGAGCGTCTTCGGGGCCTCTTGGCGGTCCCGGAGGCCTCTTGGAGCGTCTTGGGTGCCTCGGGGAGCTTCTTGGGGCCTCTTGGGGATTCCTTGGGAGCCTCTGGGGGGCCTCTTGGGCGCCTCTTGGGGCCTCCTGGAGCCTCCTGGGCGTCTGTTGGGGCCCTCTTGAAGCGCTCTTGGGAGCCTTGGGAGCGCTCTTGGGGCCATCTTGGAGGACATCGATCAAACAAGAGGAGAGCTTAAATTAGGGTTGCCCCCCCAAGAGGCTGAAATGGGGCCACAATCTTAGTACACCTCATGATTTTGGCTTCCTCGCCGAGGCCGCTTTGGACTCCCTGACACCTCGCGACCGGCGCCGTCCAGGTCCAGGGGAGGGGATAGGGGAGGGGTAAACCTCTCCCCGAAGGGGAAGAGGGGCAGATGAAAGACAAAACACCCGAGACCACCTACGCCCTGAAGGGCTGGTGGGATTATGCACCCACGCACACACGCATAGGTGTATACATGCAGGTCTATTCTGTATATGTATAGTTCTATGCATACGCATGATATTGGCCACTTCTTTTCGGAGACAGGTTGGGCCTCACTGAAGCGCTATAACAAATAAGCATGGCCAAACCAGTGACTCGCAGGAGCGATGAAGGGTTTGCTCAGGACAGGTGGCTCAATGAATCTTTCGCGAGCAGCAGGGGAGCGAAACAAGCCCGATCGTTCTCCTCACAAGGAGTCAAGGGCACGTCACCACTGCGAAGCGAGGTGTGGGGGACCTTCTCCCTGCGCGACCACACCGACCCCGCCGCGTCGCCGCCCGCAGCGCTGCCCCCGCGCCCAGGTCTACGACCTGGGAGGTGGCACCTTTGACATCTCCATCCTGGAGATCTCCGGCGGCGTCTTCGAGGCAGCCGCGGCCTGGGATCGAAGAGGAGCAAACGGTATAAGCATATTTGACATAGAAGAACGCATTGAGCCCATCGAATCAGACATCGACAACAAAAACAATTCCATATAGATATTCTTCGGGGCTCCGCGCAGACTTCTTGGATCGGCGCTGGGGCTCCCCCTGGCGTCTCCCCCGGCGCCGATCCAAAAAGTCTGCGCAGAGCTCCGAGCGATCGGGTCGAGCGCTGGTGTCGGCTGAAACTCGATCGAGTCGAGCGCTGGGTATCGGCGGGACCTCGATCGGGTTGAGCCCTGGTATTGGTTGGAACGCCCCGACAACTCCCGCCTGCAATCTCGGCCCGCAGGTTCTTTCACCGCGCCTGCATCCCCTGTCCTTACAGGCGCCTCCTCCTGCTCTGGCTGTTTCTCCCCCTCTAATCTCCTTTCTATTCCTTCTACGCCCTCCCTTCCCTCTGTTCCCTCCTTCCTCCTCCCTCCCTCCTCCCTTTCCCCTGAGTCAAATCGGATGCTCTGCCACCGTTTGGCTTCTGCGCCAGTGCGTTCCTGTATATTGTATGAAGAGTGAAGCCCCGCAGTCTACATTTCATCCTAATGGCTTCGCCCCCTGCCGCCGGCCCCCTCTCTCGGAGAATGCGCTATGCAAGAGCTATGTCATGAGGCCTGGGCGCTGTAGTGAAGCAGTATCGGAACTTCATGCGAGGCCGACTCGTAATGAGCAAAACCAATAGATGACCAGAGGGGTTACCACACCTGGCGATTGGTAAGACGTCGTGACCCTGCCGATCTGCGTGAGGGGTGCCACCGAATTTCGGAAATGTGGCAAATCCCATGTGTTTTTGCACTCTGACCCCGCTCATCTGCGTGAGGGGTGCCACCGAATGTCAGAAAGGTGGCAAATCTCCACGTGTTTTTGGACCCTAACCCCGCCGATCTGTGTGAGGGGTGCTAGCAAATTTCAGAAATGTGGCAAATCACCGCGTGCATTTGGTCCCTGACCCCGCCGATCTGCGTGAGGGGTGCCAGCAAATTTCAGAAATGTGGCAAATCCCCATGTGTTTTTGGACCCTGACCCCGCCGATCTGCGTGAGGGGTGCTAATTTTTACCCACCCCAGCAATTCAGAGCACACGCTCAGGGCGTGCTAAACCTGCCGGGTTGGGCCTCCCCCCCTCGCGCGGTCCATCAACAAGGAACAGGAAACAGCAAGAAGCAGAAGAGTAACAGTGGAAATTGGAAGCTGCGACTGGTACAGGAAACTGCGAACCTTCGCCCTACAGCCTGGTGGCCCCACAAGGGGGCCGGCGGATTGTCGCCATGCTTTCTCTCGTACAGGTCCCACCCCCCCACAATTTTGGTTAGTAACGGAGCTGGGAGCGATCCCAGCTCGCGATCCACGGAGCGTGTGCATAGTGCGGTGTGGACGCACATTCGCAGTTATCTTCACCTCCGCATCGGTTCCACCCTCCATTCCTTGAGTCGCCTGTGCTTGTGGTTGTTTTGCAAAACGACTGGCAAGTCGCCCCCGCCGCTCACTTGTCCGGGTGCGAGGGCATTCGCAGAAGGCGCAAATCCGATGATAAGCTCCTCGGCCACAGGAGCGCCATGGCGTCCCTCGACCCAACGCAACCCCACAGGCCCTGGCAGCAGTTTCGCGTCGGGCATGACTGCGGGGCTCCTCCCTGGGCTAGCTCCGTGCCTCGGTATGTGTGCGATCGTCGTGCTGGCTCTACCCGTGTGCACATCGCACCGCCCGAGTGGAGAACTGAAAGCTAACGCACCAGTTTTACCGGCTTCGACCAAGGTCGACAACATTGGCTCAATTAAAACATCTTGGTTCAAGCCGGGGGCACCGACCAGCTGCCCTGGCAAGGGTTGGGTGCCATCACTTCTCCTCGCATCGCTTCGAGTCCGTTCCAGCATTTTTTTTTGACTCATGGCTTGCGCAAGTGTGGGTTGCCCGGTCTCGCCGTATCCATTTTGGCCCAAGTTCGAACGCTAGCCTTGGCGCTCGAGCGTGAGACGCAGATGAGGGACAGGCTCGAGGCCCAGGCCAGCGCGCGGGCGCGCGGCGAGCAGGAGCCCCCGCGCTGCGCGGGCCCGGGTGGCTTCTGTGGGGCGGCCGTGCGACCGCCCCTCCCGGAAAAATGGGCGTGGCCGCGGTGCCTGTGCCCACCCCAGCTCGCTGACGGACCGGCACCCGGGGTCTGGCGGCCGCCAGGCGCCGTGGGCGCAGAGCCGAAAGCAGAAGCAGGATAATATTACTAATATTAATATCAATAACAATGTTCATAATAACGACGGAGAAGAATAATAGTAAGAACACGACTGATCATGATATTAATGGTATTAGTAGTAATGCAAATCCGAGGCACCAAAATCAGAACAATAAGGATATAAGAGGGATATTATTACTACTACTACTGCTACTGCTACTGCTACTGCTACTACTACTACTACTATTACTACTACTACTACTACTACTACTACTACTACTACTATTACTACTAATGTTCATCTATCAATCATATTATTATTACTACGAATACGTATGCTACTGTTGATAATACTATTGCCATTGCTAGTAAGAAGCACAAACACGTATTCGTAATATGAAAACGAATAAGAACAGCAAAAAAGAAAACGAATAAGGAACTACCGATAATAAGAATAATAATGCTGCTGATAATAATAAGAATACTGATCATCCCAGCAATAATCATAGCACTACTACTACGACCATTCCGCGAATACTAAGAATGATAATGGGAAGAATAATAGTACTACGAACAACAATATTAATACACATAAGCAACTTAATAATGATAATTATAAGCATAATACTACGAATGATAGTGATAATGCCACTTGTCATAAAACAAAGAAAAACGATACTAATCAATATTATAGAAAATGCGCATATTATTATTAATACGAAAGGCGATAATAAAATTAATAATGATAATGCTACTACTACTACTACTACTAATAATAATAATCAGTTTTAGTAATTATAATAAAACGAACAGTCATACGAATACGAATAATTGAGAAAAAGAAGCCAGATAAAGGCGAACCCTCCCTGCTGGCTGCGGCGCACGCTCGCGGGGCAGCGGACAGAGCCTGCTGCCGGCAACTCCCGGTGGCGCAGCCGCCCGCGATATTGCCCGAAGGGGCGCCGCGGACGCCGCGGGGGGGAAGGGCCTTCGCGCCGCCCGGGCCCAGCGCCGCCCCGGGGCGGGCTGGGCGAAGTCCAGCAGCGGCTCGCGGACGAGCTGGCGGAGCCTGTCGACGTGGCGCTGCGCCGCGTCGTGGCCCAGGCGGCCGCGTGCGCCGCGCCAGCCTACGGGCGGGCGCAGGCCTGCGGGCCCGCCGGCGCCGCCGGAGCGGCTCCGCCGCACCGCGGGCTGCGCCTGCACTGCGGCCGCGGCGGCCTGGGCCCCCTGGGGGCCCGGGCGCGCGTTCGGCGCGTGTTCCCTCTCCCGCCCCCCCCCCCGCCCCCGCGCGAGTCTTTCCCCCGCTCGCTGGTGAAAAGTGGGTCGCCTGGTCTTCGGCGTGCCCCCCGCTGTGTGCGACGAGCGGGGCCGCTGCAGGCGCTGCGACCAGGCGCTGCCCGGCCACGACGGCGCAGTTGCTCCTGTAGCAGCCTCGACTATCCCGGCCGGCGGGGCCCCATCCAGGGGCCCCTCCCCTCGGTTTCGGAAGGATTTCAAAATCGAGTTTCCCAAAACACATACAAGCCACATGATTTTGCAACGCGGGTTCTCAAAAAAAATTATCCCGGCAAAGCAACCTAACAGCGATGTGTAGGAGCATATCTGGAAGATTTCCCCTTAAGATTCACATGATAATCCAGTTGTAGAATTCTGCTGTTCTCGCAGTCGTAGTCGCATTCGCGATGACAGTCGCAGTGGCAACGGCAGTCGCAGTCACAGCCTCAGCCTCAGCCTGCCTCAGCCTCAGCCTCAGCCTGCCTCAGCCTCAGCCTGCCTCAGCCTCAGCCTCAGCCTGCTTCAGCCTCAGCCTCAGTCTGCCTTCAGCCTCGGCCTCAGCCTCAGCCTGCCTCAGCCTCAGCCTGCATCAGCCTCAGCCTCAGCCTCAGCCTGCCTCAGCTCAGCCTGCCTCAGCCTCAGCCTCAGCCTGCCTCAGCCTCAGCCTCAGTCTGCTTCAGCCTCAGCCTCAGTCTGCCTTCAGCCTCGGCCTCGGCCTCAGCCTGCCTCAGCCTCAGCCTGCCTCGGCCGCAGCATCAGCCTGCCTCAGCAGTCAAAATGTTGCCCAGGAGTGCAGTTCTGGGAGCTAGAAGAGCACGAAGTGGCCTACAGTTGGCTCCGGGCATTCAAAATCATGCCCAGGAGTGGAGTTCTGGGAAGTGGAAGAACACGAAGTGGCTTACAGTTGGCTCCGGGCATTCAAAATGTGGCCCGGGAGTGGAGTTTTGGGAACTCGAAGAGCACGAAGTGGCCTACAGTTGGCTCCGGGCATCTAAAATGTGGCCCGGGAACGGAGTTCTGGAAACTCGAAGACCACGAAGTGGCTTACAGTTAGCTCCAGGTATCCAAAATGTGGCCCGGGAATGGAGTTCTGGGAACTCGAAGACCACGAAGTGGCCTACAGTTGGCTCCGGGCATCCAAAATGTACGCCGGGAATGGAGTTCTGGGAACTCGAAGACCACGAAGTGGCCTACAGTTGGCTCCGGGCATCCAAAATGTACGCCGGGGATGGAGTTCTAGCAGCGCCACGAGCGATTTTGCGAGGATGTCCCAAGCGATTTGGGCTTCGGCGGCAGCCGCCCGGGTCCCGCCCCGACCCCCCTGTGGAGTCATCTGCTGCTCTCTTTTGAGACCATTAGAAACCTATCAGCAAAAGCTGTTAGGTTTTAAAAAACATGCGCGCGCGCTCTTGCGATTGTTTACAAGTAAACCATCGGTTCTTTAAAATTATCCCGGCAAAGCAACCTAACAGCGATGTGTAGGAGCATATCTGGAAGCATTCCCCTTAAGATTCAAATGAGAATCCAGTTGTAGAATTGTGCTGTTCTCGCAGTCGTAGTCGCATTCGCGATGACAGTCGCAGTGGCAACGGCAGTCACAGACACAGCCTCAGCCTCAGCCTGCCTCAGCCTCAGCCTCAGCCTGCCTCAGCCTCAGCCTGCCTCAGCCTCAGCCTCAGCCTGCTTCAGCCTCAGCCTCAGTCTGCCTTCAGCCTCGGCGTCAGCCTCAGACTGCCTCAGCCTCAGCCTGCATCGGCCTCAGCCTCAGCCTCAGCCTGCCTCAGCATCAGCCTGCCTCAGCCTCAGCCTCAGCCTGCCTCAGCATTCAAAATGTGGCCTGGGAATGGAATTCTGGGAACTCGAAGAACACGAAGTGGCCTACAGTTGGCTCCGGGCATTCAAAATCATGCCCAGGAATGGAGTTCTGGGAACTCGAAGACCACGAAGTGGCCTACAGTTGGCTCCGGGCATCCAAAATCTGGCCCGGGAATGGAGTTCTGGGAACTCGAAGACCACGAAGTGGCCTACAGTTGGCTCCGGGCATCCAAAATGTGGCCCGGGAATGGAGTTCTGGGAACTCGAAGACCACGAAGTGGCCTACAGTTGGCTCCGGGCATTCAAAATGTGGCCCGGGAATGGAGTTCTGGGAACTCGAAGACCACGAAGTGTGTGACTGTTGCATCCGGTTATTCAGAATGTGGCCTGGGAATGGAGTTCTGGGAAGTCGAAGAGCACGAAGTGTGTGACTGTTGGTGAAAAACGAGCCCGGCACAGGCCCGGCCGGCAACTCCCAACGCCTGCCCGGACCCCCCTGTGGAGTGATCTGTGAGCTCTTTTGAGTCAACTAGAAACCTATCAGTCTACGCTGTTAGGTAAGTAAACCATCGGTTCTCAATCGTTTCAGATCATCTTACACAACGGGCTTCGCGCGCGCATGTCGAAATCGTTCGAGCGCCCTTGCGCGCGTGCCGTCGCGAGAGTCCTGTGCAAAAATAAGACGGAGTGCGCGCGCGTTGTCGCGCGCGCGTGCCGAAATTCTTACAGAATGTTCGTTTTCGGAGGGATTATCCCGGCAAAGCAACCTAACAGCGATGTGTAGGAGCATATCTGGAAGCATTCCCCTTAAGATTCAGATGAGAATCCAGTTGTAGAATTGTGCTGTTCTCGCAGTCGTAGTCGCATTCGCGATGACAGTCGCAGTGGCAACGGCAGTCACAGACACAGCCTCAGCCTCAGCCTGCCTCAGCCTCAGCCTCAGCCTGCCTCAGCCTCAGCCTGCCTCAGCCTCAGCCTCAGCCTGCTTCAGCCTCAGCCTCAGTCTGCCTTCAGCCTCGGCGTCAGCCTCAGGCTGCCTCAGCCTCAGCCTGCATCAGCCTCAGCCTCAGCCTCAGCCTGCCTCAGCATCAGCCTGCCTCAGCCTCAGCCTCAGCCTGCCTCAGCATTCAAAATGTGGCCCGGGAATGTAGTTCTGGGAACTCGAAGAACACGAAGTGGCCTACAGTTGGCTCCGGGCATTCAAATTCATGCCCAGGAATGGAGTTCTGGGAACTCGAAGACCACGAAGTGGCCTACAGTTGGCTCCGGGCATCCAAAATCTGGCCCGGGAATGGCCTACAGTTGGCTCCGGGCATTCAAATTCATGCCCAGGAATGGAGTTTTGGGAACTCGAAGACCACGAAGTGGCCTACAGTTGGCTCCGGGCATCCAAAATCTGGCCCGGGAATGGAGTTCTGGGAACTCGAAGACCACGAAGTGGCCTCAGTTGGCTCCGGGCATCCAAAATCTGGCCCGGGAATTGAGTTCTGGGAACTCGAAGAGCACGAAGTGGCGTACAGTTGGCTCCGGGCATTCAAAATGTGGCCCGGGAATGGAGTTGTGGGGACTCGAAGACTACGAAGTGGCCTACAGTTGGCTCCGGGCATTCAAAATGTGGCCTGGGAATGGCGTTCTGGGAGGTCAAGGAGCACCAAGTGTGTGACTGTTGCATCCGGTTATTCAGAATGTGGCCTGGGAATGGGGTTCTGAGAGGTCAACGAGCACGAAGTGTGTGACTGTTGGTGAAAAACGAGCCCGGCACAGGCCCGGCACCCTGCCGGCCGGCAACTCCCAACGCCTGCCCGGACCCCCCTGTGGAGTGATCTGTGAGCTCTTTTGAGTCAACTAGAAACCTATCAGTCTACGCTGTTAGGTAATTTCAAAATCGAGTGTCCAAAACATGCAAAAGCATCGGATTTCACAAAACGGATTTTCAACAAAAACGTGCGCGCGGTCTTGCGAGTTCCCAAGAAAACTTTTTAATTTTCTAAGTTCGCAATGCTACCAAAGGGGCTTCGCGCGCGCATATCCAAATCGTTCGGACGCCTTTGCGCGCGTGTTGGGGTGGCACGGTCCGTGTCGAATAATGCCATGCTCTCGCGCGTCTGCCGCGCGCGCATTTTTTTCTTTTTCTCCAAAGCGTTCATAACCGTCGCGAAGACGCTGTCATTGTCGTCGACGTGATCGGCATCGGCGCCGTCACTGGCCTTGCCGTTGTCGCAGTGAGCGTCGTCACCAACATCGCTACTATCATCATTATCGTTTACAAATGTCGACGTTGCCATGATACCGCGCCCGCCCAAGTCGCCGACTCGCATTCAAGTGCCCGCCTGGATGCGTCGAGTGGTCGGCGCCGCCGCGGCCGCGTCGGTCGCGCCAAAGTACCTGGCCACTGCGCGCGCATGCGCGGGCTGGCGCGGCCGCAGAGATGTACCAGCCATCGCCAAGCGCTCATCGCAATCGCCGCCGCATGAGGTTTGCAAACCAAGTTGCGGGTGGGTGGGGGGGTGGGATGTTTGCGCGAGCAATGGAGTGGGCAATTCATAGCGAACAGACATTTCTTGCACCCCGTAGTTTTCGCCTCCAGCTCGCGCCACCAGGGTTACACGACATATATTCTCCTTCGTTCTCCATTATTTATATATAACATAATAGGATCTACCCCCACGTTATCGCTACCCTTTTCGGATACGTAAATCATATATGATTTTGACCGCATGTCCATCCTAAATATGAATTTGCATTATCCCCGGGGGCGGTACCCCCCCTCTGAGTTTTTTCATGTATAGAAAACCAAGCGGTGACTTCTTTGTTCTAGCATGGCATTTATTCGCGAACCCCTTACAACAAACGGGACACGAACTGCGCACGCGCGCGTCGTCGCGCGCGCATGCCGCAATCATTTAAAAACCTTCGGTGCCCGAAGGATTTCGCAATCGAGCTTCCAACTAACATGCAATAACACATTGTTTCGTAACACCGATTTGCTACAACAGCTTCCGCGCGAGCTATGGCGAGATCTTAAGAAAACCATGGGTTTGTCAATATTTTCACAAGGTGCTACCAAACGGGCTTCGCGCGCGCATGTCGAAGTCTGTCGAACGCCCTTGCGCGTGTGTCGTCGCGAGAATCCTCTGCAACAGACGGGACGAAGTGCAGACGCGCGCGTCGTCGCACGCGTGTGCCGAAAACCCTCAAAACCCATCGCGTTCGGAACGATTTCAAAATCGTGTGTCCAAACGACCTACAAAAACACAAGGTTTCGCAACACGGATTTTCAACAAACGCGTGTGCGCGCGCTCTTGCGTCGTCGTCGTCGTCGTCGTCGTCGTCGTCGTCGTCGTCGTCGCCGTCCTCCTCCTCCTGCGTCGTCGTCGTCGTCGCCTACGTCGTCCTCTGTCTTTCCTCGTGTTCGTCGTCGTCGTCCTCTTTGGCGTCGTGGTCGTTTCCGTCGTCGTTGTCGCCGTGGTCGTCCTTCCTCCTCCTCCCTCGTCGCCGTCGCCCGTCGTCGGCGTCTCGTCGTCGTCCCTCCCATTTCGTCGCCGTCGTCGTCGTCGTCGTCGTCGTTGTCGTCGTCGTCGTCCCTCCTCCCTCGTCGTTTTCGTCGTCGGCGTCGCCGTCCTTCCTCCTTTTTCGTCGTTCGCGTCGTCGCCGTCCTCCCTCCTCCCTCGTCGTTGCCGTCGTTGTCGTCGTTGTCGCCGTCGTCGTCCTTCCTCCTCCCTCGTCGTCGTCTTCGTTGGCGACGTCGTCGTCGTCTTCGTCGTCGTCGGCGTCGGCGTCGTCGTTATCTTCGTCGTCGGAGACGTCGTCGGCGTCGTCGTCGTCGGCGTCGTCGTCGTCGTCGTCGTCGGCGTCGTTGACGTCGTCGTCGTCGTCGGTGTCGTCGTTGTCGTCGTCGTCGGCGTCGTCATCGTCGTCGTCGTTGTCATCGTCGTCGTCGTCGTCGTCGGCGTTGGCGTCGTCGTCGTCGTCGTCGTCGTCGTCGTCGTCGGTGTCGTCGTCGTCGTCGTCGTTGTCTGCGTCGTCGAAGTCGTTGGAGAGGTCGTCGGTGTCGTCGTAGTCGCTGTCGGCCGCGTCGTCGTCGTCGTTGTCGCTGTCGTCGTCGGCGTCGGTGTCGTTGCCAAGTGCCATTTCGTACCCACCGTCACGGTCTTAAGAGATCTGGAAAAACTAGGTTGCGGGTGGGTGGGTGGGATGTTTGCGCGAACAGTGGAGTGGACAACTCACTGCGAACAGAAATTGCTTAAAACAGAATAAGATCTACCCCCCCCCACGTCGTTATCGCTACCCCTTTCGGGTATGTAAATCATATCTGATTCTAACCACATGTCCATCCTAGATATGAATTTACACTATCCCCGGGGGGCCGGTATCCTCCCCCTAAGGGTCCCTTGTAAAACACACTATGCGGTGACATTTTTTGTTCTAACATAGCACTTTTTCACGAATCCCTGGCAAACAATTGGGCGAAGTGCACACGCGCGCGTCGTCGCGCGCGCATGCCGAAATCCTTCAAAAACTTTCGGCGCCGGAAGGATTTCGCAATCGAGTTTCCAAAAAACATACACAAACACAGGGTTTCGCAACACTGATTATCTAAAAATGCTTCCGCGCGAGCTCTTGCGAAATCTTAAGAGAACCATAGGTTTTTCAAGATTTTCGCAAAATGCTATTAAACGGGCTTCGCTCGCGCGCATGTCGAAATCTGTTGAACGCCCTTGCGCGTGTGCCGTCGCGAGAATCCTCTGCAAACAATGGACGAAGTGCAGACGCGCGCGTCGTCGCGCGCGTATGCCGAAAACCTCCAAAACCCATCGGTTTCGGAAGGATTTCAAAATCATGTGTCCAAAAAACCTACACAAGCACAAGGTTTCGCAACACGGATTTTCAACAAAAGCGTGCGCGCGCGCGCTCTTGCGTCGTCGTCGTCGTCGTCGTCGTCGCCGTCCTCCTTCCTTCTGCGTCGTCGTCGTCGCCTACGTCGTCCTCTATCTTTCCTCGTGTTCGTTGTCGTCGTCCTCTTTGGCGTCGTGGTCGTTTCCGTCGTCGTTGTTGCCGTGCTCGTCCTTCCTCATCCTCCCTCGACGTCGTCGTCGTCCGTCGTCGGCGTCTCGTCGTCGTCCCTCCTATTTCGTCGCCGTCGTCGTCGTCGCCGTTGTCGTCGTCGTCTTCCCTCCTCCCTCGTCGCTGTCGTCGTCGGCGCCGCCGTCCTTCCTCCTTCTTCGTCGTTCGCGTCGTCGCCGTCCTCCCTCCTCCCTCGTCGTTGTCGTCGTTGTCGTCGTTGTCGCTGTCGTCGTCCTTCCTCCTCCCTCGTCGTCGTCTTCGTTGGCGACGTCGTCGTCGCCTTCGTCGTCGTCGGCGTCGGCGTCGTTGTCGTCGTCGAAGTCGTCGGAGACGTCGTCGGTGTCGTCGTAGTCGCCGTCGTCGTCGTCGTCGTCGTCGTCGGCGTCGTTGACGTCGTCGTCGTCGTCTGTGTCGTCGTTGTCGTCGTCGAAGTCGTTGGAGACGTCGTCGGTGTCGTCGTAGTCGGTGTCGGCGGCGCAGTCGTCGTTGTTGTCGCTGTCGTCGTCGGCGTCGGTGTCGTGGCCAAGTGTCATGTGGTACGTACCGTCACGGTCTTGTCTTAAGAAGTCTTGCGACCAAGTTGCGGGTGGGAGGATGGGATGTTTGCACGAGCAGCAGTGGAGAGGACAGCTTCAAGACGGTCAAAGATTACTAAAAACAGAATAGACAGAATAGGATCTACCTTGCCCCGGCGTTATCACTCCCCCTTTCGGGTATGTAAATCATATCTGATTCTAACCACATGTCCATCCTAGATATGAATTTACACTATCCCCGGGGGGCCGGTATCCCTCCCCCAAGGGTCCCTTGTAAAACACACTATGCGGTGACACTTTTTGTTCTAACATAGCACTTTTTCACGAATCCCTGGCAAACAATTGGGCGAAGTGCACACGCGCGCGTCGTCGCGCGCGCATGCCGAAATCCTTCAAAAACTTTCGGCGCCGGAAGGATTTCGCAATCGAGTTTCCAAAAAACATACACAAACACAGGGTTTCGCAACACTGATTTGCTAAAAAATCTTCCGCGCGAGCTCTTGCGAAATCTTAAGAAAACCATAGTCTTTTCAAGATTTTCACAAGATGCTATTTCACGGGCTCCGCGCGCGCATGTCGAAATCAGTTGAACGCCCTTGCGCGTGTGCCGTCGCGAGAATCCTCTGCAAAAAATGGACGAAGTGCAGACGCGCGCGTCGTCGCGCGCGTATGCCGAAAACCTTCGAAACCCATCGGTTTCGGAAGGATTTCAAAATCATGTGTCCAAACAACCTACAAAATCACAACGTTTCGCAACACGGATTTTCAACAAAAGCGTGCGCGCGCGCTCTTGCGTCGTCGTCGTCGTCGTCGTCGCCGTCCTCCCTCCTCCCGCGTCGTCGTCGTCGTCGTCGTCGCCTACGTCGTCCTCTGTCTTTTCTCGTGTTCGTCGTCGTCGTCCTCTTTGGCGTCGTGGTCGTTTCCGTCGTCGTTGTTGCCGTGCTCGTCCTTCCTCATCCTCCCTCGTCGTCGTCGTCGTCCGTCGTCGGCGTCTCGTCGTCGTCCCTCCTATTTCGTCGCCGTCGTCGTCGTCGCCGTTGTCGTCGTCGTCTTCCCTCCTCCCTCGTCGTCGTCGTCGTCGGCGCCGCCGTCCTTCCTCCTTCTTCGTCGTTCGCGTCGTCGCCGTCCTCCCTCCTCCCTCGTCGTTGTCGTCGTTGTCGTCGTTGTCGCTGTCGTCGTCCTTCCTCCTCCTCCCTCGTCGTCGTCTTCGTTGGCGACGTCGTCGTCGTCTTCGTCGTCGTCGGCGTCGGCGTCGTTGTCGTCGTCGAAGTCGTCGGAGACGTCGTCGGTGTCGTAGTAGTCGCCGTCGTCGTCGTCGTCGTCGTCGTCGTCGGCGTCGTTGACGTCGTCGTCGTCGTCGTCGTCGGTGTCGTCGTTGTCGTCGTCGAAGTCGTTGGAGACGTCGTCGGTGTCGTCGCAGTCGGTGTCGGCGGCGCCGTCGTCGTTGTTGTCGCTGTCGTCGTCGGCGTCGGTGTCGTGGCCAAGTGTCATGTGGTACGTACCGTCACGGTCTTGTCTTAAGAGGTCTTGCGACCAAGTTGCGGGTGGGAGGGTGGGATGTTTGCACGAGCAGCAGTGGAGAGGACAGCTTCAAGACGGTCAAACATTAATTGCACCACATAGCTTGCGCCGCGTAGTTGTCACCTCATCAGCTCACGCCACATATCTTTCGCCACATAGCTTACACCGCATAGCTTCCACCTTCTCAGTGCAATGTTGCCTTGTTTGGGGTCCACGCTGGCTAACATGTAATGCGCGCCAAGAGCCCCAGATCTGGAACCGGGAACCAGGGGGCCCAGTCGCCCGCCGAAATCGGCCCAGCACCAGGAACCGGGCATTTGGGGACCCGGCCGCCCAACGAAATCGGGCTGACATTTTTACTTAGTGTTTTAGTGTCCACTCGGACCCCTCCAGTGCAAAAGTGGATCGGCGAGTATACATATATATATGTGTGTATGTATCAATGCATCGGTCCGTATGCAGTGACTATTCATGTATGTGTGTGTGCTTGTATATAATGTACCTGCACTGATTGTATGCAACAGTTCTCTGAACGTCTCTCTCCCTCGGGTCAGCCGCAACTGTTTTCGCTCGAGTCTTTTTTTGGGCGGCGACGCCCGAGGTGATTGATTGCGACTGCCGGCGTCCTGCCGCGGCTGCCCCCTCCAGTCTCAGGCAGGCGATATCGGCTGCTGGCTCTCGTCCCGCTTTTCGCAAATCGCCTGCAGCTGCCCCTCCTTCGTGGCTGTTTGGCAAGATGTCGAGCAGCGGCGCGGGCGCGAATCCGCCGAGTGCCTACGGCGTGGTCGGGGCGGTTTTAGCTAAAGAGCTGCTGGAGGAGCACGACGTGGGCGACTATCTCGACCTGGCCGATGAGGACATCGACGCCTTGAGAACCCAGCTGGACCTCCGAGCGCGAGCTGGATGGGGGCGTGATCTTCAAAGCTCCAGCGGGTTCATTCCCTGCGGCCGGCGAGTGGCATGCAACTCCCGCAAACCTTGCGGGGACTCACGAGTGGGCGCAGGTCGCCTCGCCCAGGGCGCACGTGGTAGGCAGCGCTCGGGGAGGTTGCCCGCGCCCCAGGCCAACAGCGGTGGGCGCACAAGCTCGACGGGCCAGCGCCCCGAGGAGGAGAGGGGGGCCTGCTGTTGCTCGGCGCCCCCAGCTTCTCTGACACGCCGGTCAGGAGGAGATTCTTCATCGGCGCCTTGGGCGGCGACGTCGCAGCGTTTCGTGCGCAGATCGGCGGTGTCGTGCAAACCGCGGCCGAAGTTGTCGTCCTCGCGGCGCGCGGCCGCGTCGTCCGGATCGGCCAAACACCTCTTCAGGCAGGCGCCGGGGAGAGCACAGAGATCGCGGCGACGAGGGCGGTGCGCGGCGGAACGAGCTCGGGGGGGGGAGCTGTCCCAGCTGCCGCCGTCTGCCTGTATGTGCAGGGGGTGCTTGTCACCCGACTGCGCAGGGCTCGAGTTCTTCCAGTGCGGCGCGGCCAACTCCCTCCTCGCGGACGGCGAGTTCAGCGATGACAGCAGCGACGGGGTTGAGTTGCTGGATGACATTGTCCAGGGCGCACCGCTATCGCAGGGCGGTGGCGACGAGGACCTTCTTGCAGCCGAGGCGCCGGCGCCTCCGGTCATCTTCAAGTCTTCGCCGCCGTTCTGGGCCAGAAACAGGTCATCTGAGCGGGCCCCGCTGGCGGGATGGCCAGCGACACGGAGGGCGACGTCGTGCCGGACCCCGCGGAGGTGCCTCCGCTGCGAGAGGCCTGCGATGCCGGCCCAGCGATCAATGGCCACCCCTTGTGTTTGCATCGCCCAGCGCGGAGGCGGATTCACGTTGCGGACTCGATCGCGGGCTCGTCGACAGACCAGGAGGCGGCGGCGCCCGGGTCGGAGGACGCGCTGGCTTCAGGTTTGGCGGTGGCTGGTAGGCCGGGCCCGCTTCAAACGCAGGTCGGCGCCGGCGTTCCCAGAGCGCTGCTTTCAGTGGAGGAAGCGCCCGACTGCGTGAACGCCCCCACGGGTGGCGCCGAGGCCGTGGCAGGCTTGGCGGCAGGGGGGGGGATAGCGGTTCAGGGCCGCCGATGCACGTGAAGGCAAGTGGTCGTCTTTGAGCACGGCATCGCGATTTGATCACCGCGCGTGCTCGGTTGCCAGCGAGCTCGAGTGCCATCGTCGCGACAGCCGCGGCCGCTGAAGATTGCGCGGGCGCCGAGCGTCATGGCCAAGCTGCCGCGGACTCGCTCGACGAGCCCGACGCCGAGATAATGGGGATGATGAGTGCCACTGGGGACGCGTGCCCCGTGGCGGTTAGCCCCGTGCCCTTTTCGAGACCAGGCCGCCGCGCACGTCGCCTCCGAGCAGGGGCCGTGGAGCGGGGCGGCCGACCGCCACTAGGCGGCACGCTGCTGGTTGCCCCCCCTAGCCGCCATCATCAGGGCTATGCCTGTAGGCCGCGAGCTTTTGCTGATGGCTTTGCCGTTTCCCCGAGAAGATCAATTTATTATCCAGCCGTCAGGGTGCAGGGCCGCGCGCCGTCGCGCGCGCATTCGACGTCACTGGCGTGGCTGGTATCATCTGGCGGTGGAGTGCCTCAACCAGGTGTGCGGGCGTCGGTTTTACCCCCCCCAGTCTTATAGTGATTCGGGGGCCCGGGGGATGAGCGTCGGCGCGCTCATCGACATCTACCGGAACGCGCCCCCGCTGCCATGCGCCGCCGCGCAAGCCTTGCAGGGGCTTGGCGGGGCTATCCAGACAGTGGCCCACGGCGATGCTTCCAGCCCGATCTTGTCTTTTTGCCCTCTCAGGGAGGGCTGGCCGACGTTGGGCTGGCGCTGTCCAGCGTGACCACTGAACGTTGGAAGTTTTTGTTTCGACGGATTTGCGAAGTGAGGTCGTCCCAGACACGCGTTCTCGGTTCCGCAATTTAACCTTGCAGTGATCCCACCCTGTTAAGGATCAGGCCAAGGATGCCAACTTCATCTTGCAGATGCTGCGCGCCAATCTCGCCACCCTCCGGCCGGGGAAGAAAGCGAGCGGCGGTGGGCATCTTTTTCGCGGTCAAGAAGGGCGGGTGTCCTTGAATGATTATCAACGCGAGGGCAGTCAATGCTATTTTCATGGATCCAGCGCGCGCTGTTCCTAAGCCGGTGTCGTGGGCATCGGTCGAGAGTGGAGTCGATCTCGATGTATCTCTATCCCAGATGGACGTCGACAGTGCCTTCTACCGCTGCGAAGCTCTTCCTGGCGTTTCGGACTTCTTGGCGTCGCCGAGTGTCTCGGCGAGACAGCTGCGCGGGCAGGGTCAGGGGCCCGGCCGAGGTTTCGCGCTGCCGAACGAGGGCTTCGTTGCCTCCCGCCTACAGGTGATGGCGATGGTGGGGTCGTGGGCTTGGTATTCCTGTCAGGCTACAGTCGCTGCCAGCTCCCCGCGCGCCGGCGTTCCCAGCGGCGCCTTTCTGCTCGGCAAGGCAGGCGCCCGACGTCCGCGGCGTCGACTTCCGCGCCGCCATCGACGCGGACATCGCGGGCGTCGTCGGTGCCAGCGAGCGCGTCGTGTGCAGCGTGGCGGAGCGCTCGTGCGTCCAGCTGGCGGCGGGCGGCTTGCGTTGCATGGGTCTGGGGCGCGGCTTGCCTGAGGCGCAGTTCACGGGCATGGCGCTGGGCCGCGCAAGTGGCCGCAGATCTGTCGGGCACAAGCGATGCTGGAAGGCGCGGCTGGCGGCCTCGGCCATTCTTGAGGGCAGCTTCGCCTCCGGGAAGATGTTGCGCCGCATTGTCGGCCGCTGCGCCTTGTCGGCCATGTTGCGGCGCTTCCTTCTGTGCGCGCCCCATGCCGTCCAGAAGTTCATCGACCGCGTCGAAAACAGCAGCATTTGACTGCGGCCCGCTGTCGCGAAGAAGTTCAAGTGGATGGTGGTTCTGCTTCCGTTGGCGCGCGCCGACTCGAAACGGCCCTGGTCTTCCATCGTGACTGCCTCAGATTTCGAGGGCGTCGACGCGGTGGGCAACGGCGGCCTCGGCGCGGCGGCCACGGCCCCCCGCCTGACATAGTCAGGTGCTGGGGCGGCAGAGTGAGAGGACGCGGTGGCAGCTCGCCAGCGCGCCGTCAGCCAGATGGCTGCAGAAGGGGCCGGACCCCGCGCCGGCGCCCGAGCTTCCGCCGGACGAGTCCCCCCCAGAGTTTTTCGACATTGTCGGGCGCGACGTCGGGGACTTCGCAGGGTGGGGTTTGAAATCCAGAGGCCGCTGGCGGCGCGCTGAGGGCGTCGCGTCATCCGAGGGGCGCGCCGACGTCGTTGCTTCCAGGATTGGCTTTCGATCGCTGCGTCAATTCTCCAGCCGACACTGATTGCTTGGCGATGACGTTGGCGTCGTCCTGGCTCAGGGCAAAGACAGAGCCGCCAACGCCGTCGTTGACAGTCGCTGCCGCTTGCTGGTTGCCCCCTCCTTATCGTCGGACTCCGCCGTGATCTCTCGATGGCTGCCCTCCGAGTTCAACCGCGCGGACGCCGCCTCTGGGCTCGAGGGCTCGCGGGCATGCCTCCGGGCAGCGGCGGCGGGCGCGGCCCTCGCGACGCTCGGCTGCCGTGGCGCGGCGCGGCCCGGCCCGGGAGGGGCGATCGCTCCTCGGTCGCGCCGTTGAGGAGCTGGCCAGGATCGGGGGGCCATCTGAATTGTTGGGCTAGTTCGACGACGGGCGCCGGCAGGCGGCAGGGCGCATCGACCCCCTGGAGTCGTTCGGGCGCGATGCCGCGGCCGCTCGCGACATCGAGGGCGGCCTGGGATCGGGCTTCGAGCCCTGTCCTGATGAGCGCGACCGCGAGCTCTGCGGAGCTGCCCGTGCGGGAACTCCTGAAGAACGGCGGCGACTAGCTCGGTCAGGGGCGCGCTGCCGCGCCGGGGGGGGCCCGTCAGCTCTGGGCGGGCGGTGGGGCCCAGACGGCTCTGCGCGCGCTTGACGAGTGCTGCGGTGTCCGGGGCTGGTTCGAGCTGGGCGTGGAGGGGATTCAGCCCCTCATCGTCGCTGCGCCCAGCCCGCGCGTGCGAGGGCTCCGGCGACTCCGCGGGTGAGCAGTGCGCGTCTTCTGAAGGCAGGGCAGCAGGCGCCCTGCGGGGGCAGGCCACGCGCGCGGGCGTCGGCTGTCCAGGGCGCTCTCCCTCGTCCAAGAGAGGGCCGCCGCTGGCGGGGGGCATCGACCAGGTCTTCGCCTCGCCTCGCAGACGTATTCAGTGTTCAAGATTTGCCGTTGCGCGGGGCGCGCAGCCTCGCCGCGCCGCGCCGGACTTACTGTGGCGACCGCGCGTGCGCGCAGCCTCTCCTTCGGCGTCGGCGACGCGGGGGCCGTCGTGGTCGCCGCGCCCGTCGAGCTCGACGCAGTCGGGCCGGGGTGGATTCTCGCCCTCGGCCGGGGCGAGGTGAAGTGGCAGCTCTGGGAATGCGTGGCGGGGTCAGGCGGCCGTCTCGCGAAGGCCGCGGCGATGGCGACGCGGGACTGCATGGGCGTCTCCCTGCGCGCGAGATTCGGCGACGACTTCGGCGCGAGCTCCACGCCGCTGCCGCCGCTAGCCTGGATGGAAAAGTATGCCACCGCTGAACAGTTTCAGTTGCAGGGTGGGTAGTGTATCAGTTTTGATTCCCGTTAAAGGACCTGGGTTCGATTTATCATTTCCTGTCGCGATGGATGTTGTCTTGGGTTGGTTGAGGAATCGCAGAGCCAAATGCATTTTTGCAGCCTTTCCGTGTAGCGGTTGGACCCCTGTCTTTTGTAAACGCATTCGACGCAATTGGTTCCCCCATGTGATCCCTGATGCCGTTCCTGCAGAGCACGCCCGTTGAACTTCAGGCAATCGTGCCATGGCATCTACTCGAAGACTAATTCGCTCGTGCGTTCGATTTCAAATCCGTAATTATCTTCGTTGAGAAACTTCATGCCTCGAAGGCTTGGAGAGAGCCTCTGATGGCCGGTCTCTGCGCTCACAGGTCCTGCAAACAGCTCGCGGGTGATCAGCGTGCGCGCGGCGCCCGCTGGCGCAAGCGAGCTCGTTTGTGCAACGGGCACTTTGCTCAAAGATCGAAGCGTTTTGTGCAGCGGCCGTGGCGCTCGCCCCATCTCACGGTAACCTCGCAGTGTGCTGAGGGGCGAAGTGCCTGGCAACACCGTGAATTACACCGCTTTCGCTGCCGCGTGCCCGAAGCGTTTGTTTAATGTTGTCGCCGTGTGGCTGTCTAGATCTTGGGAATCAGTTCGCGGTGCTAAGGTGTTTAATGTGTTCTGTTAGGTCTATTGAATGCCTCAGGCGGCTCCAGAGCACAGCATGGGTCTGGAATTGCATGTCGAGTGGCCGTCGAGATGCCGCAATTCGAAATGTTCGGTGCCCGGTTGCTCTAGGCCCTTCTTCGAGCGCTCTCTTGAACACGTGTTTGAGTTGATTCGCCAAGCAGATAGTTCAGACAGAGATTTGAAAAAGAGATCGCGATTTTCGAGGCTGTCGCCTTTTTTCAGTCTGGCCCTGAAGGAGGGATATGCAATAGTTCTCTGAACGTCTCTCTCCCTTGGGTCGGCCGCAATTGTTTTGCTCAAGTCTTTTTCGCCCCGCCGTCCTCGCCTTCTCCCCTCTGTAAGCTCGTGGGGTTCCATGTCGGGTGGCCGTTGTGAAGTCATCGGTGCCCGGTTGTTCTGGGCCCCTCTTCGTCGAGTGCTCTCTTGAACAGGTGTTTGAGCTGATTCGCCAAGCAGATAGTTCAGACAGAGATTTGAAACATGAGATCGCGATGCCTCGTAAGGTGCATGGGCTTTCGAGGCTGTCCCTTTTTCCGTCTGGCCCTGAAGGAGGTCGAGGGTGAGGGTGAGATCGCAGTGGAACGGAAAGCCCCCCATCGGTACATCGGTTTTTGTGTCGCGTTCGTGTCGTGCGTGCGGGCGAGGCGAAGCTGCGTGGGCGCGCGAGAGGACTGATCCCGCCGTCGCTGCGGCAATTCGGATGCAGTGGACCGCGCCTCCGCCCCCGGTGGGCGCGCGGTGGCCCAGGATGTCCCGCCGTGGTGTCCTGTTTTATCCTATTGGTGTTCCGTCGGCGATTGGCGGGCGGTGGCTGGGGGTGTCCCGCCTTGCTATCGATAGTGAAGGCGGTAGTGACATCGGTAATGAGATCGTCAGAGTGGGACGGATCGTGACATCAAAGGTGAGATCGACTGTGATCCGTAGCCATTTTGGCGCAAGCCGCGTGCGGGGGGCGAGGGCGCGCCCGCGTGCGGGGCGCCAGACGCGCCTGGTCTGGCGCGATGGCCAGGCTGGAGGCCGCGATGGCCAGGGCCTGAGCGGAGCAGCGCGGGCCATGCGCCCGCTTGTGCAAGGCGTCTCGGCCGCGAGGGCGTGCCTGGGTACCAGAGACTCCCGCTCCGCACTCCTGCTGCTGCACGGCTTTCTGGCGGCCCGATGGCTGGTATTTCCTTTTGCGGCGTTTCGGGTCGGTGGCTCAACTGCAGTGGTGGTGCAGCTGACAGGCGGATTCTGCGCCTGGGCCCTGCTGACTCTTGTCGCTGATTGGGGTGCCGTCGTGTACATCTCGGACGTCGCGGACGCGCCCAGTCCATCGGAACGCCCCGACGTCGGGCGCACCACCCAGCAGAAGACCGCGGCCGTGGCGTGGACGCTGGTCTGGGCGTCGACCATCCTCCTTGTGACGCTCCCGGCCCTGGGGCTCCCATCCGCGGCGGTCGCCGGCGGGGCGGCGGCGGCCATCGCCCTGCTCGCCTCTCGCAGGCGGCCCATGGACTTGTACTACAGCTGGGCAGCTCTCGACACGCTGTGGGGGCTGGTGGTGGTGCATTCCCTGGCGTACGGCGGACGCCTGCTGGTGCTCGATTCCTCGGACCGCATCGAGGCCGACTGGCTCTGGTTCTGGCGCGCGGCGCTGGGCAGCTGTGCCTGCGGTTGGCTGGCCCTCGGCACGCTGGTGCTGGCCCTCCTCCCCGCCGGCGCGGGCGGCCGCGATGCTGAGGGGCTCCCGGTGGACGTCGAGCTACACCCGATGCCTCCGCAAGGAGATGCAGGGCACGTGCTGCTGCGAGGCAGTCGCAGCTTCCACTCCGCGCTCGGCCTCAGCAGATAGGGGGCCACGTGCGAACCCTACCCCTACCCCCCACGATTTCTGAGGGGGAGTGTGGGGTTCACTTCGCTCGAGAGCTCCCCAGCGAAGTGAACCCCACCCTCCCCCTCAGAAATCGCGGGGGGTAGGGGTAAGGTTCGCATGTGGCCCCCTAGCAGATCCAGCAGGCCGCGGTGCTGCGTCACGGGCGTGCTCGCGGGCGTGGTGGCGGCCTACAGCGCCGGGCTCCTGGCGGCCGCCGCGGGCTTCGCTGCCACTGCCGCCTGGCCGCCTGGTGAGCTCCCGGGGGGGCAGCACTCGCCCGCGGAGTGCCGGGGTTGCTACTGCTCGGCCGCGTTCCCTGCGGAGGATGTCGAATCTGCGCGCGGGGTGCCTTTCGGGCAGGCCGAGGACTGGCGGCACCAGCAGGGCCTGGATCTGCTCCTGGACGTCTACCGGGCCCGCGGCCTGAACGACTCCGTGGCACCAGCTGTGCTGATCATCCATGGCGGCGGCTTCTGGAAGGGGGCCAGGAATAGCTCCATCGTAGTGACAGAGGCCGTGCACCTGGCACGGCACGGCTTCGTGGCCTTCGTGATGGACTACCGCCTGGAGGGTGTGCAAGGCCTGCCGCCGACTTCGTCCGTGCGCGACGCGGTCTTCGATGCGAAGGCCGCAGTCCGCTTCCTCGTGAGGCACGCGGCCAGCTACGGCGTGGACCCCGATCGCATCGCGGCCTGGGGGACCTCTGCAGGCGCAATCATTGCCGCTACTATGAACTCCGTGCCCGAGGAGGGCCACAGCGGAAGCTCTGGATACTCGTCTAACGTCACTGCATCCGTGGGCATCTCTGGCACCCTGTGGCCGTTTTTGCTGGCTGGGGGTGGCGATCGCCGCGAACAAGCTGCGAGCACGCCCTGGCTCGACGTGCACGGCGACCGAGACCTTCTTGTGCCGTCATTCTTGGCGCCGATGACGTACCTCTTCCGCCGCGCCTGGGGCGCGCCTGCCGCAGCGAACCGCCTGCTCTGGGTGCCGGGCGGGGGGCACGAGCCCTGGACGCAGCCGGCGCGGCCCGGGGAGCAGGAGCCGCGGGCGCTCATGCGGCCGCACATCCAGGCGTTCCTGGTGCAGTGGCTGGGGCTGGCGGGAAAGTCGTGCCCATGGCACGCCGGGAGGCAAATTCGCGGTGGCGGCCTGCTTCACTAGCAGGCTCGCCCCAGCACGGCATCGAGAGCCGCCGGGTAATTGTGGAATTCTGCGCCCAGGTCTGTCATTATCAGACAGGTTTTGAGCGCATCGACGCGTCTGAAGCAGCAAAAAAAGTGGGATCGGCAGTGAGGTTTGTGACATTGGTTGTGAGATAGAAAGCGGTGACGATAGTGACATTACATCGCAGCGCACCACCGTCACCACGCGTCGTCGCTAAATCGAGGGCGCGTCACCAGCATTGGTATCATCACAACCATCGCATTTGCCAGCAGTTGGTTCTTTTCCCCCCATTCCCCAACCTCCTTATCACCCGAAGGGCGGTCGTATGGGTATAGAGTGGTCTTCGGCCCATCCCGCCACCCTGCCTTGGTTGTAGGTCAGAGGCCTCCCAGACGCCTGTGGGGATCCCGTGGGAGACTTTTCGGAAGCGTCTTTGATCTTTTGTGTGATGTATATAGTATATCTATATGTCGTTCCTGGCCTCTCTCTCTCTCTTTCTCTCCCTCTCTATATCACCAGTTTTTTTGTTGTTCCTCTCTCTCTATCTCTCTGTGTATGTGCCTCAAGATCTCCACTGGCTCTACATATACATATAGGTATATACACATCTTACTACCCTGTTTCCTCTATCTACCTTCTGAGGTCGCGCTTTAAAAATATCGGAGGCGGCGGGGTGAGATCGTAGTGAAACGGAGAGCCCCGCACCGGTACATCGGTTTCGGTTTCGTGCTCGTGTCGTGCGTGCGGGCGAAGCGAAGCTGCGTGGGCAAGCGAGAGGATGAACCCTCGTGGCTAGGACACCGCCAGGCCAACAGACGTCGTCCTCCTCCCCGGGATATCCGGCGGCGGTGGCCCGCGGTGTTCCGCGGGCTTCCTGTCAGTGTCCTGCCGGTGTCCCGTCCGTGTCCCTCATTGAGATCGACCGTGAGATCGATAGTGAGACCGATAGTGAAATTGATAGTGAGATCGATAGTGATATCGATAGTGAGATCGGTAGTGAGACTGGTAGTGATATCTAGAGTACGATCGATCGTAAGATCGATCGAGATCGATAGTTAGATCAATAGTGTAATCGATGGTAGTATCGATGCGGACATAAATAGTGCGGTCGATAGCGAGATCGATATTGAGATCGATTCTGACATTGTAGTGAGAGGGATAGTAAGATCGATTCTGAGATCGATAGTTGGATCGATAGTGACATCAATAGTGATATCGATCGAGTGAGATCGATAGTGAGATCGATTATACAGGCTTACGCCACATCCGCCTACCCCTCTATAAACTACTGCGTCTCCAGGACTGCATTCCACGAGGCTTGTCCGAGTCATAACACGGCGATCGACATCGTTCCTGTTGCCTCGTTGCTGTTATCGTATTTTCCGGGACCCACGCTTAGTCCCGATCCGTTCCCTGGTGGCCCCCGGTGGGATCTCGTGGCGAGGATTCTCGCGGGCCTCTTCGAGGCAGTTTCGAAGGGTCTTGGGGGCCGTTTTGGGGTTTCTTTTGGGCCTCTTGGGGGCTCCTTGGGGCCTCTTGGGTGCCTCAAGGGGGCCTCTTGGGGCCGCATGGGGGCTTCTAGGGTCCTCCGGGGAGCTTCGTTGGGCGGAGCGCTGGGATTCGCGGTTCGTGGTCCCTCTTTTGGGCCCTTCTTGGGGCCGTCTTGGAGCTCTCTTGGGCCGTCTAGGGCCCCTCCTCCGGCCCGTCCCCCAGTATGGGCATGCCACCCGACGTCGAGCGAGTCCAGCTCTGAGCTTTCGCATTCAGCACAGGCTGAAAGCTCACATGGCGAGCTGGCCTGCTCTGACTAGGGCGCCTCTTGGGCCACGCTGGAGTTCTTTTGGGTTGTCTTTGGGGCCTCCTGGGGGCCTCGAGGGCCGTCTTGGGGTGGTCCTGGGGGCCTCTGTGGGGCCTCGTGGACGGTTTGCAACGCCGTGAAGGCTAACAAGTTGGATATGCTGAAAATGCACGTTTTCCAACACAAATTACAGATTTTGGTTTCTTGGGGGCTTCTTGGGAGGCCTCTTGGAGGCTTCGTGGGGTGTCTTCGCGGCCTCTTGGGCCGTTTTAGCTCATCTTGGGCGTCTTGGAACGATCTTTCGGCGACTTTGGGTTCTCGTGGACCGTCTTGGTGGCTTCTTGGGAGGCGTCAAGTGCTGTCGTGCAGCTCAAGAGCGAGCCCAGGGAGCCCAGACCGCCCCGGGTGAGTTCGGTCCGGGGCAACTCGGGGCCGGGGGGGGGGGGTCAAAATCCCGGTTTGGGGTTCCCGGGGGTGGGATTAGGGGGGGGAACAATCTCATACGCTTGGAGACCCACAAGGGGTCGGCGGATAGTGATGTCCCGTCGGTATCCCGTCGGTGTCCCATCGATATCCCGTCTTTGTCCCATTGGTGTCCCATCGGTGTCCCGTTATTGCTCGTAGTGAGATCGATAGCGAGATCTATAGTGAGATCGATCGTGAGATCGATAATGAGATGGATGGTAAAACCGATAGTGATGTCGATAGTGAATTCGACAGTGGGATCGATAGTGACATCGATAGTGATATCGATAGTGAGATTGATCGTGGGAGCGATAATGAAAATCGAGAGTACGAGCCATCGTGAGAACGGTAGTGAGACTGGTAGTGAGATCGATAGTGAGATCAAACGTGCGACCGTCAGTGGAATCGATTGAGTGAGGTGTGGGCTCCTCCCCCCGCAGAACGTCGTCTTCACCTGAAGGGTGGTCATACAGGTATTTATAGCTCGCTCTCGCTCTCTCTCTCTCTCTCTTTCTTGCTTCCGCTTTCTGTATGCAATTCTGGGTACTTGCTCATATTCTCCCAGAACCGTGGGCCAGAGAACCCCGCAGCCCCCCGAAAAAGCCATAACCCCAAACCAGGGACCCCGGGCGCCCACCGAAATCGGCCCTGAACCTGGAACAGGGAACCTGGGAGCCAAGAACCGGGAAATTGACCGCCCACCAAAATCGGCGGGCTGCCTTATTATTTCAGCATCTTCTGGGACCCCTTCAGTGCAAGCACTGGCTGGTGAACTGAGCTATACACTGCACCCTGGCAGCTGTATCTTGGTGCGGTCGCAACCGCCGAGCGGGTGGGGGGCACATGCGAACCCTACCCCTACCCCCCGCCCTCCCCCTCAGAAATCGTGGTGGGTAGGGGTAGGGTTCGCATGTGGCCCCCTAGCGGGTGGGGAGGTCTGGCCTCCCAGACCCTTCGGAGGTTGCCAGAAGGAGGGGGCCCGGCCCAGGGTGCCTCCAGCTTCTCGCGCCAGTCTGAAGCCCAGGAGGGAGACAGAGAGACAGAGAGACAGAGAGACAGAGAGACAGAGAGACAAGAACAGACAGCGAGAGAGGGAAAAAGAGAGAGACAGAGAGAGAGGGAGGGAGAGCGCGAGGCCGGTGCCGAGCCGCGCGGCCGCGGCCGCGCGGCAGAGCCCCGCGGGCACCTCGGCCCTGCGGCGCCTGAGGCAGGCGTTCAGCCAGTTCCCACAGCATCCGCACCTGCACGGCGACGTCCTCCCCGAACGGCGCCATCCCCTCGGCGAGCTGGGGCCACCTTCGGCCCAGGGCCACCCTTCTTTGGGAGCACCCGCATTTTGGAGGCGCCGCCCGATCTCTGCAGCTGCTTGGGGTGAAGTGTTCTTCGAACATGCGCCGCAGGTTGGGCGACGACGACTACAGTCAACTCGCCTAATGAGGACGCGCGCCTTCATCTAGGGTGCCCTTGTGTCCTTGCCTCTGCGGCCCGTCTTCTGCCGTTTTCACTGGTCGCCCGCCGCCCCACAAAATCCCAATTTCGGCCTCCAAGGGTCTTGCGTCCGTGCCACCCGTCCTTAATACACGTTTTGACTGTAGGCGCTGACACGGTGATCCGGGCAAGGCCAATGCTGGGCCCAGGATCAGCGTATACGCCGATCCTAGCTGGGCTAGGGATACGTGGACATCTTCCCTGGGGCGAGGACTGGCCTGGCCATCGACTCTGTGGGTGTGTATAGAGTCAAAGTCTGCCTTGATGATGAGTCTTGAAGGTAGGGACCTTGCCATCCCTCGGTTCTAGACATGCTGGGCACGTTCCAGGTGCCTTGGGCACCCTGGGCGCTTTGCATCGTGGCGCGTCCTAGTTTCAAGTGTATATATATATATATATATATACAAGTGGCACGTGTGTGCCCAGGCTCATACAAAAAACTGAAGGGGCGTTTGAAGCAGGAGTGAAATGCAACATCGAAGTCGCACTCGAGCGCAAGTGGGGTTGCCACACCTTGCGATGTGTGTACCAGGGCCCCCAGGAAGCCTTAGGAGGCCCGACTTGGATACCAGAAGAGGCTCCAGGAGGCCCCAGGATTGTGAGTGTTGTGCGTGTGTGTGTGTGTGTGTGTGTGTGTGTGTGTTTGTGATGTATGCTTCGTGTGGTGCGTGCTTTTTGTGTGTTGTAGGTGTTGTGTGTGTGTGTGTGTGTGTGTGTTATGTTTGTCTAGCGTGTGATGTGTTGGGCGTGATGTGTGTCTCTGTGTGCATGTAGTTCTGAAGCCCCAGGAGGCCCCAGGAGGCCCCAGGCGGCCTCAGGAGGCCCCAGGAGACCCCAGGAGGCTTCAGGAGGCCCCAAGAGGCTCCAGGAGGCCGCAGGAGGCCCCAGGAGGCCCCAGGAGGTTTCAGGACACCCCCAGGAGGCTCCGAGGCGGGGTCTGGGGTGCCAGAAGGTTCAGAAGGCCCAGGAGGCCCCAGGAGGTTCCAGGAGGCCCCCAGGAGGCTCCGAGGCGGGGTCTGGGGCTCGATTTTGGAAGGATTTTTCAAGCGAAACCGCCATTCACTGAGAATCGGGGTCACAATTATTGAAATTACCATGTGTTTTTGAAGGTTTTATGTTAAAATGTTGAATTTCCCATGTGTTGTTGGACCCTGACGTCGCGATCTGCGTGAGGGGTGCCACCGATTTTCAGAATTGCGAGGATGTCCCAAGCGAAACGCCCAGAAAAATCGCGGACGCGTGCGCATTAATCGCCTCTGAGCTCTACTCCCTCGGAGAGGTGCGTATGAGAACATATGTATACAAACCTCCTTACTGTTCGATAACCCCCCCGGGCACCCCGCCCGACGGCCCGTTTCAGCCAAACCAAGCGCGTGGAAACCACCCCCCAGGCGATCAAGCACCCCCAGGTCCCGCCACGCGTGTCCCCGCCCTGCCCCCTCGCCACGCTTGTCGGGCAGCTCGGATCATACTCCAGCCCCATGGCTGATTTAAGCGGCTTGCGCCGCCGACCCCCAAAAACAAGACGGACGGTCACATGGTTGATAGGTTCCTCACCTTGGTGCCAGCATGAGCCAGAGACAGCAGGCAGTGAGCCCGCAGAGCCATCCTCGTGGTCGGCTGTGCGGGCGCGAAGGGGGCGGCCTTCTCAGAAGGCGCGGGGTTCCAGAAGCCAGTGCCCCCCCAGCTCCCGAGGAGGCTTCTCAGCGCCCCCCGGGGCCCTCCCGAGAAGCCCCCCCCCGCCCCCTGAGAGGGATCCCCCCCCCCGGGCGCCACCCGCTCGTGCGCGGCGGCCGCTCCCCCCCGCGAGCACGCACCCGCCCGGGCGATTCGGCGCGCTGCGCGCCGCCCAGCGCGCGCAGGTGAAGGCCACCAACGGCGACACCTCCCTGGGCGGCGAGGACTTCGACAACGCCATCCTGCAGTTCCCGCCGCGCGCCAGCCGAGATCTTCTCTCTCTCTCTCTCTCTCTCGTGGTCGTCGTCGTCGTCGTCGTCGTCGTCGTCGTCGTCGTCGTCGTCGTCGTCGCTGCCAGTGCCGCTGCCGCTGCCGCTGCCGCTGCCGCTGCCGCTGCCGCTGCCGCTGCCGCCGCCGCCCCCGCCGTCGTCGTCGTCGCCGCCGCCGTCGCGTTCGTCCGCGAAGCCTCGATTCTCGGGCGGAGAATCTCTCGCTCTGTATGTCCTGTCTCCTGTGCTGCCTCGTCTCGCCGGTGCCGACCTGGTGGGGTCGGATTGTGTCTCGTCTCGTCTCGTCATTTCTTTGCTTCTGTTAGCTTAGTTGTTCGTCGGCGCACCACCTGCGGTGGTGGAGGGCTTGCGGAAGCCAATGGTCCGCACCACGCTCATATCACATGTCCGTGTCGGGAGCGCGGAACAGGTGCCCTTCCTGCTGTTGCTCGTTTCGCTCCTGCTGCTGCTCCTCCCTGTCCGAGCGCCCGAGCAGAGTGATTCCCAGCTGGCTACCCATTGGCCCTCAATGTGGAGGCGAGAGGATCAAGAGAGGCGGGAGGAGGGCATGAGGAGGTACGTGAGGTCTCGTTCTTGTTCGAGCTTTCTTCTCCGCGCTCGATACTGCCAACACTCGTTTGGGCAGTGGGAGGGCAGTACTTGAAGATGAGAGTTCTCTTCCAGCATGGATAGCGTCGTTAGTTCTCATGCAAGGTAGACCTTGCTCACTGATCTCAGACTCTGCTGCTGCAAGTAGTGTCTCGGGGCATGTGGTCTGCTACCCTGCACATCTTCTCATTCATATTTATCATACTTACGGCCCTGCGCCTGTTCTCAGCGACGACTCCCCCCCTCTCTCTCGCTCTCTGTATGTTCGTGTTTGCTGTATTGCTCTTACCGTTCACAGTCAAGTGGAACAGCAGCTCTCGATCGGCCAAACCTCGGTCATTCGCAGCTCGGTTTCGTGTGTGTGTGTGTGTGTGTGTTTGCTTGCATGTGTTTGTGTGTGTGTGTGTGCAAGGTGTGCCATGCGCACCTGCCATGAAAACATTAGCCTGGCGATGAGCCCAACCTTTTCTCAAAACGAGGCGACTCTGAGCAGGACCGCACGCTGCATGAGTATATTGTGAGGGGCCTGTGATGCCCCTGAACGCTTCGCCAGCAGCGTCAAACCCCATGAGGGGTGTGTCTACATGGGGCGGGGCCCCATGCGAATGCAGTCGCTAGGGCCTTCGGCGGGGTTCCCTATGGGGCCACGGAACGTGTGAGGGGTGTGGAAAATTGGGCGAGGTGACGTCATGCGAACGCAGCCATGGGGGCCTTGGGTGGGGCTCCCTATGGGGCAACGAAGCGTGTGAGGGGTATGCCGAAATTTGTGCGACCGCAGCCACTGGGGCCTTGGGTCGAGCTCCCTATGGGGCCACGGAACGTGTGAGGGGTTGTGCCGACACGGGTGAGGTGGCGCAACGCTAACGCAACCATTGGGGCTTTTGGTTGAGTTCTTCATGAGGCCACGGAACGTGTGAGGTGTGTGTCGAAATGGGCGAGGTGGCGTCATGCAAACGCAGCCACTGGAGCGTTGGGTGGAGCTTCCTAATGGGGCCACGAGGCGTGTGAGGTGCCCCGAAATGGACGAGGTGGCGCCATGCGAACGCAGCCATCGGGCCTTGGGTGGAGCTCCCTACGGGGCCACGTAACGTGTGAACGGCGTGTCGAAGTTAGCGAGGTGGCGCCATGCCAACGCAGGCACTGGGGCCTTGGGTGGGGCTCCCTATGGGGCCACGAAGCGTGTGAGGGGTGATCCGAAATTGGCGTGTCGGCGTGGCGCCATGCGAACGCAGCCACTGGGGCCTTGGTGCAGCTCTGGGGTCACGAAACATGTAAGGTGTGTTTCGAGATGGGCGAGGTGGCGCCGTGCGAACGCAGGCACTCTGGCCTCGGGTGGAGTTCCTCATGGGCTACGAGGCGTGTGAGGTGTCTCGAAATGGGCGAGGTGGCGCCATGTGACAGCAGCCACTGGGGCCCTGGGTGGAGCTTTTCATGGGGCCACGGAGCGTGTGAGGGGCGTGTCGAAATTGGCGAGGTGGCGCCATGCGAACGCAGCCTCTGGGGCCTTGGGTGGAGCTCCTTATCCAGCCACGAAGCATGTGAGGGTTGTGCCGAAATGGGCGAGGTGGCGTCATTGGCATGGATGAGGAGGAAGAGGATAGGAGGAAGGAGGGGGAGGAGGAGAAGGAGGAGGAGGAGGAGAAGGAGGAGGAGGAGGAGAGAGACGCGCGGCGCTGCGAACTCAAAAAGAGGGCTCAACACACAGGAGGGTTGAGAATCATGATGCACACCTATGGCAATCATACATATGCAGTGGTTCTCAACAAGCCCTGCCTAAACATGACCCGCACTTGCGGAATTCAGTGTTTTTAGTGTTTTCTGTCTTTTTGTTGTAAGTTCCTTTACGTTCCTCGAATCTCGATCAGCCCATCTATGAACGATTCCGAGGCGGGTTGTCGTAGGAAGGCCAGTTATATAGCGGGGGGGCACTCAGAGGGTGGCTCCAATTATCCCCCCTCGCCATCCCCCCTGGAGAGCCCGAGCAAGCGCCTCTTAGACGCCTCTTGGGCTGGTCGTAGAGTGTTCTTGAGACTCTTCGGGGCCCTCTTGGGGCTTTTCTGGGCCCTTCTCGGGACTTTCTTGAGCCATCTTGAGGCCTCAGAGGTCCGTCGTACGCGCAAAGGTGATACGGCAAGCATTATTGAAACAACTTTGCGAAGAAAGCCAGCGCTGCAGCTATTGTTGTTTGTGGGGCTTCTCCGGATGGACGCGTGCACGTAGGAGCAAGGGCCGCTTACGTCAGGGATGCGCCCGCCGTATTTTTTTCCACTCAGAGAGGCTCTCCGATCATGAGTGTGCTGTTCCATCAACCCGAGGAGGGGTGGCAAAATAAACAGCTTTGTTTCCCCAAGTTGGCTCTGCCCAGAGGGGCTCTCTCTGAATTTGAAGAGCCAGGGGGTGGGTCGCGCCAGAGAAACAGCTTGGTTTCCCCGAGCTGGCTGTGCCCCGAGGGGCTCTCGCTGAACTTGAAGAGCCAGTGGGTGCGGAGCCTGTGCCAGCCGGCCTTCCCCGGTTCTCACTGGTCTTGGTTCCCTGGTCTTCCCTGGTTTTGGTTTTGGTTCCCTGGCCTTGGTCTTGGTTTTGGTTTTGGTTTTGGTTTCCCTGGTCTTGGTTTTTGTTTCCCTGGGCTTGGTTTTGGTCCCTGGTGTTCCCTGGTCTTGGTTTTGGTTCCCTGGTTTTCCCCGGTCTCGGTTCCCTGCTGCCTTCATCGTGCCCCTTGTTCTCTGTTTCTTGGTACCTTGGCTCCTTGGCTCCTTGGCTCGTTCCTTGGGCTCGGCTCCTCGGTTCCGTGGTCTTGGCTCCGTGGTTTCCGGATCTTTGTTTTCTTGCTACCTCGCCACGTAGTGCCAAGCAGTGCCGCGCAGTGCCAAGCAGTGCCGCGCAGTGCTGCGCAATGCCACGCAATGCCACGCGACGACAAGCACTACCAGGCAATGCGCCAATGCAATATGGCGCTTTCCCCTAACTGGTGTCGCGCCGGGTTTGAGAAGGATGTTCGCTTCTTGGAGTCATCTTTGGGAGGCTCCGTGACCATCGTAGGCCGTCTTGTGGCTGTCTTGGGGCCTCTTGTAGGCATGCTGGATGCCATGCTGAACCGACTCGGGACCACCTTGGCACCACCTCCGGAGGCCCTCATGGGCTGTCCCTGGAGCCACCCAGGGCAATCTCGGGCGCTCTGACTGCTCGCGAGGGTGACCGCCCCGACCCCATGGGAGGGGGGGTATTGGGGGAGGGGAACCCTCCTTGAAGGGGAAGAAGGTCGGGGGTGGAGGAGGGAACCTGCTGAGTTACCTACGTCCAGAGGGCTGGTGGGACTAGACCTGGACTAGAACTGAGGTCACCGCATCTCTGGCTAACCTCGTTTCACCAGGTGGCCTCCTCGTCTGCCACTGCGTTGTCGCATCATGTGCAGGTAGGTGCCTTCTCGCGTCCACATGTGGCACGGATGTCGACATGCCTCGCCGTTGTTTGCACTCGGGCACGTGTCGTAGTAGTGTCTCACAGTTCACAGATGACGTCGCTTTTTACATCCGCCATCCTTGTTGGCGTCATCAAGGCAGACAGCCTCGTTTTGGAGCTTCGTCGCGGAGAGATGGCCCATGCGTTTGTGTCATATTTTTAGGTCTTTCCACTGCTGGCTCAGCAACGTCGGTGGCATCTTTGGTATCTCTGTTGCTTCTCGTATTTCGCTGACATTGGAAGTTCCGTACTCTCGCATTTCTACTCGGCAGCGCGTTGCGCATGTTGCTGCCGTACCTGTAACCGCTGACCACTCGATCAGCTGCCAACCAACGTTATCCTCGGTCGAGTTCCCGTGCAGCAGATACCGTTTCTGCAAGAACAGCGACAATCGATCACGAATGTATGCCTTGACTGTGACTAGCTTCGTTCGTTCTCGATCGAAACACATAAGTTTTCACTAAGGCCAAACACAGGCGACGGCATCTGCTTCTAGGGGTGTCTTGGTGGAAAAGGCGTGGCCATCCCTGGTTCACAGGAGGAGTGAGGGAGGACTCAATGAGGAGGACGAGTGAGGAGCGAGGAGCGATGAAAGGGAGGAGGAAGGAGTACTAAACTGATATGTTGAACTTGTTTGGCTTGTCGTGCTCAGCCGTTTGGGGTCAGGGGCAAAATTGCCTCGGTTAGCACTTGGGCCAGCAGCCGCACTGATCGGCGCACGGATGACGCGCGTATGGCTCGGCGCGCTAGGGCTGGCCAGGGTCACTGGGACTAGCTGCAACATCGACACGGGAGGGACATGCAACATACTCAAATGCTATGCTGCTCGCGGGCCGACGTATTGCTCAAAGGCGTACCTGAACTTCCAGTGCATCTGCCAGCCTGGCCACTGCAACTACGGCGATGGCGTTTGCAGGAGAGACACGAGCCTGCCCGAGAACTGCGAGATCGCGATATATAGCACGAGCGATGGGGCGTGGACCGCGGGGAATGCGGCCACGTGCACCATCTTCGGAGGCCTGGAGGTCGGCACCAGCACCAGCATCGGTAATTGCCTCCGTCGAGGGATTCGGGTCTCGGTGATGGTGGTTATATTCGGGCTTCCTAGGTGGCCGAAGGGTTACCGCCAGCACCAAGATCTGGGATCATCTTTCTCCAGTGAAGGCAGCCTTCCGCGCTGGTGCTTGTGCAAATCTCCTGGCCTCCGACATCTACAGGAACTGCAGCTCGACGCTGCAGGAGTGCGACAACCCCGAAGCCGCTGGCGTGTGCAGGTGTCGGCGTGGCTACTGCCGGAGCGCCGCGGGGAGGTGCCGCTTCTGCAGGATGAGCGCCGCAGGGAGGTGCGAGCTGGACCCAGACTCGGGGGACGCCACCTGTGCACCTGCAGCGGTCCTGGCCACAGGCCAGTCTCGGGCCCAGGATCGGCGCGTACGCCCTCCTGGCCAAGGCGGGACCGTGAGGTCCGACGCTACAAAATATGCTTGCCCCCAGCCTCCCAACCACCAAAACCAAAAGACCTTTACTCATCGCTTGCTCGTCGTCATCCTCCTTATTCTGCAGCACAGGAGGCCTCCTCCTCCTTCTCCTCATCTTCTTTGTAGCAACACGGAACCAAGAATAGACAGGCGCCCTCGGTGCAAGGAAACGCTTTTTTTCTGGGGGAGAGGGGGGGTCTGGGCAGCAAGGCAACACTTCTTTAGTTTTGCAGGCTCAGGGAGGAGTGCTGAGAGGGAGGCCGCGGCGAGCACTGCGGCCTGCGTAACCAAGAAAGCAAACATACATAAGCAAGCATATGCAGTGCCCCCCTTGATTCCCATACCAAAACAACGAGGGCGCCAGGCGCTGTCTGTTCTTGGTTTCGTGTTGCTACACAGGAGGAGGAGGAGGAGGAGGAGGAGGAGGAAGGAGGAGGAGGAGGAAGGAGGGAGGGAGGAGAAGGAGGAGGTGAAGGAGGACGAAGAGGAGACCATATGTGCTACAGTCGGAGGAGGAGAAGGAGGAGGAAGAGGTGGAACGGGGGAGGAGCTGACACGAAACCAAGAATGGACAGCGTCTGCCGCCCCCCGTGCAAGGACGACACGCTGTATGTGTGTGTGTGTGTGTGTCTTTTTGTTTGGTATGGGAAGCAGGGCAACATTTTGTGCTTGTTGTATGCTGTTTTTTTTTGTTTCGCGGGCCTCCTCCTCCTTCTTCTCCCCGTTCCTTTGTCTCCTCCTCCGACTGCAGCACACAGATCTCCTCCTCCTCTTCCCCCGCGGCTTTGTTACAACACGAAACCAAGAGTAGACAGCGTCTGGCGCTCTCTCTGCGAGGAAGCGCTGTGTAGTTATGCTATGTGTTGTTGTGTGGTATGGGATGCAATGAAGCACTAAGTATGGTTGGACTTGTTTGGGTTTTTGGTGTCGCAGGCCGCAATGCTCTCCGCGGCCTCCCTCCCAGCACTCTTCCCTGAGCCTGAAAAACCAACGAACACCACAAACCAGACTCAATATTTCCTTGCTTCCCAGACCAGCACACCTAACTAAAAAAACAACAGCGTTTCCTTGCACATATGTCGCCCAACGCTGTCCATTTTTGGTTTCTTGTTGCGACGCGGCGGCGGCGGAGGAGGAGGAGGAGGAGGAGGAGGAGGAGGAGGAGGAGAGGAACTGTTGTGTGTTGTGCTGCAGTCGGATGAGGAGGAGCAGGAGGAGGAGGAGAAGGAGGAAGATGGGGAGCAACGGGGGAGGACCACAAGGAGGAGGGCTGCAAAACCAAAACAACCAAAGCGATCAGTGAAGGTTTTGTTGTTTTGGTGGTTCGGAGGGTGCTGGAGGAGGGGGGCGATCACACATTTAGCATCGCGTAAGATCACAACAGGAGTACCATACCTTACCTGGCTCAGCACAGAAACGGAAAGAGCGCTTCAGAAACAGAAACCGAAATTACTCACACCACCGTTCGTACTGGGAGCCTTGGCGTTGAGAGCTTGTTACGCCACCCCTCGCTCTTGGGAGCCTTGGTGTTCAGAGATTGTTGCGTTGCTGCCTGTTCATGAGCCTTGACTGGGCCTTGGTGTCAGGAACTTGTTACGTCACCGCTCTCTGCTGGGAGCCTTGGCCTTATCAGCTTGTTTACGTCACCGTTCGCTCTTGGGAGCCTTTGTGTGAAGAGCTTTTTGCTACCGACCGCTCTTTATTTGGCGTCTCTGGGGCCTTCTTGGGAGTCCTATTAGGGGCCCTTTTGGAGCCCTTTTGGGGGCCTCTTGGGGGCCTCTTGGGGTCCTCTTGGGGCTTCTTGGGGTGTTCTTGGGGCCTCCTGGGAGTTTCTTGGGGCGACCGGCTAGACTTTTGGGTTCGTGGTCCCCCTCTTGGGGTCGTCTTGGGGCCCTCTTGGGCCGTCTTGGGCGCCTCTTGGGCCGTCTTGGGGCCCTCGTGGGCCGTTTTCTCGTCTTCAATGCCGTGAACGCAGAAAAACAGTGCATGCTAAAAATGCATGTTTCCCTAAAGGGAATCCATGATTTTGGCCTCCTGGTGGCCTCTTGGGACGCCTCTTGGGGGCCACTTGGGGCTTCTTGGGGGGCTCTTGGGGCCTCCTGGGAGCGTCTTGGGGCCTCCTGGGAACGTCTTGGGGCGAAAGGCTAGACTTTGGGGTTCGTGGTCCCCCTCTTGGGGCCGTCTTGGGGCCCTCTTGGGCCGTCTTGGGCGCCTCTTGCGTCTTGGGGCCCTCTTGGGCCGTTTTGGGGGCCTCTTGGGAGCCTCTTGGGCCGTCTTGGGGCGGTCTTGGGGGCCGCTTGGGCCGTCGTCAACGCCGTGAAAGCCGAAACGCCGTATATGCTAAAACTGTATGTCCACGTATGGAACATGACTGATTTTGGCCTCCTGGGGCCTCGTCGGGGGCCTCTTGGGGGCCTCTTTCTTGGGGGCCTCTTGGGGCCTCCTGGGAGCTTCTTCGGGCGAAAGGCTAGACTTTTGGGTTCGTGGTCCCCCTCTTGGGGCCGTCTTGGGGCCCTCTTGGGCCGTCTTGGGCGCCTCTTGGGCCGTCTTGGGGCCCTCTCGGGCCGTTTTGGGGGCCTCTTGGGAGCCTCTTGGGCCGCCCTGGGGCGGTTTTGGGAGCCTCTTGGGCCGTCGTCGACGCCTTGGAGGCCGAAAAGTCGCGTATGCTCAAAATGCACGTTTTCCTAAGGGAAATCAATTATTTTGGCCTCTTGGGGCCCTCTTGGGACGCCCCTTGGGCGCCTCTTGGGACGTCCCTTGGGCGCCTCTTGGGACGTCTTGGTGGCCTCTTGGGCCGTCTTGGGCGGTCTTGGGCTCTCTTGATGTGCTCTTGGGCCGTCTTGGAGGTATCTTGGGCCTTTCTTGGGCGCCTCTAACGGTCCAAGAAGCGCCCAAGAGGCTTCCAAGACGCCCCGAGCGGCCATTAGACCGCATCCTTCCCCCCCTCCCCCCTCTCCTGGACCCCTCCCTAGAGGGCTTCGCCCAAACACAACGTCATCACTCGTACCTCGCTCTTTCCGTTATCCGAGCGACGTAGAATTATCCTGGCGAAGGACCAACCATATGCAGTCGTGTGTACCGCAATTGTGAATATCTTCTTCGGTGATGCTCCCGGGTCCACGGAGCGCTGCACTGGGTGGGGGGGACCGCATGCGGGCGGTACCACTGGGGGCTTCGGTGGAGCTCCCTGTGGGGCCACGAAGCGCTGTACTTGGTGGGGGGGACGCATGCGGGCGGTAGCACTGGGGCTTTCGGCGGAGCTCCCTATGGGGCCACGAAGCGTTGTACTGGGTGGGGGAGGACACATGCGGGCGGTAGACCTGGGCCGGCACGGAAACGGAAAGAGCGTTGCTTCAACAGAAACCGAATTTTCGCACACCACCGTTCGTACTGGGAGCCTTGGCGTTGAGAGCTTGTTACGCCACCCCTCGCTCTTGGGAGCCTTGGTGTTCAGAGATTTTTGCGTTGCCGCCCGTTCCTGAGCCTTGGCTGGGCCTTGGTGTCAGGAACTTGTTACGTCACCGCTCTCTGCTGGGAGCCTTGGTCTTATCAGCTTGTTTACGTCACCGTTCGCTCTTGGGAGCCTTGGTGTGAAGAGCTTTTTGTGTTACCGATCGCTCTTTATTTGGCGTCTCTGGGCCCTCGTGGGGGTCCTATTGGGGCCCTTTTGGAGCCCTTTTGGGGGCCTCTTGGGGGCCTTTTAGGGCTTCTTGGGGGGCTCTGGGGGCCTCCTGGGAGCTTCTTCGGGCGAAAGGCTAGACTTTTGGGTTCGTGGTCCCCCTCTTGGGGCCGTCTTTGGGCCCTCTTGGGCCGTATTGGGCGCCTCTGGGGCCGTCTTGGGGCCTTCTTGGGACGTTTTGGGGGCCTCTTGGGGGCCTCTTGGGCCGTCTTGGGGCGGTCTTGGGGGCTTCGTGGACCGCCTTCAACGCCGTGCAAGCAGAAAAGTCGCGTATGCTAGACATATACGTTTTTTTCATAGGAAATACATGTTTTTGGCCTCCTGGTGGCCTCTTGGGACGCCTCTTGGGGGCCTCTTGGGGCTTCTTGGGGGGCTCTTGGGAGCCTCTTGGGCCGTCTTGGGGCGGTCTTGGGAGCCTCTTGGGCCGTCGTCAACGCCGTGAACGCCGAAAAGGCGTATACGCGAACCATGTACGTTTTCCTACGGGAAATGAATGGTTTGGGCCTCTTGGGGCAGTATTGGGACGCCCCTTGGGCGCCTCTTGGGGGCCTCGTGGGGGCCTCATGGGCCGTCTTGGGCGGTCTTGGGCTCTCTGGGAGCGCTCTTGGGCCGTCTTGGGGAGGAACTTGAAAAACATACAAAAACCCGAGGGAACACTTGAAAACGGCCATTCGACTTTTGCATCCGGCCCTCGCCCCTCCCCTGGACCCCTCCCTTAAGGGCTTCGCCCCAACTCAACGTCATCACTCGTACCTCGCCCTTTCCGTTACCTGGAACCTTCGGTGGAGCTCCTTATGGGGCCAAGAAGCGCTGTACTGGGTGGGGGGCAAGCATGCGGGCGGTAGCACTGGGACCTTCGGTGGAGCTCCCTATGGGGCCACGAAACGTGTGATGGGTGTGCCGAAATGGGTGTGGGGGACGCATGCGGGCGGTGGCACTGGGGCCTTCGGTGGAGCTCCCCGTGGGGCCACGAAACGTGTGAGGGGTGTGCCACATTGGGCTTGCGGGGCGCATGCGGGCGGTCCCACTGGGGGCTTCGGTGGAGCTCCCTATGGGGCCACGAAGCGTGTGATGGGGTGTGCCGAATTGGGTTTTCGGGACGCATGCGGGCGGTGGCACTGGAGCCTTCGGTGGAGCTCAATGTGGGGCCACGAAACGTGTGAGGGGTGTGCCAAATTTAGTTTTCGGGACGCATGCGGGCGGTTGCTCTGGGGCCTTCGGTGGAGCTCCCATATGGGGCCACGAAACGTGTGAGGGGTGTGCCACATTTGGTTTCTGGGACGCATGCGGGCGGTTGCTCTGGGGCCTTCGGTGGAGCTCCCTACGGGGCGACGAAGCATTGTACTGGGTGGATGAAACGTGCGGAGGAGGGAGGAGGGGGAGGGAGGAGGAAGGAAGGAGGAGGAACGCGGGGACCGTCTCTTCAACACGAGGACCCAACACCACAGGATGGTTGGCAAGAAACGGGGGCGTCTTCAAGGACGTTGGCGCGTACGCTGCCCGCGTGAGGTCGCGCGTAGTCGCCCTCGTTTCCAATGTGGCGCGCCGCGCTGGCGGCCCGCGGACGCCGCGGTGCAAGCTCGCTGTGCCATCGTGCGTAAGGCCCCTTCCTGTTCGTCGCTCACCTATCGTCTGTTCTTTTCTGAGCCGGATCGAGCTGTCGTGGTGCTGGGGCCCAGAAACGCCCAGTGTGACAAAAATGCAGCGCCCAGATCCCCGGATGCCCCGATTAGGGGGCCAAGGATCGGCCTGGCCAGGGTCGGCTGCAGGCGTGCAGCTGCTCCCGTCAGACCTGCTGCTCCTGCCAGAGCCCATCCGGCCAGGCCGCCCGGCCGTCGGCGGCTCTGGAGCATCGGCCTGGCGGTCGGCTGTGGGCCGTGCTCGCTGGCGAGCGGGGGGGGCAGGTGAGGAGGAGAAGGTCCTCTTAGCAGGCGGCGGGACTTCTCAGGAACCCTCGCGCCCTCTGAGAGGTTCTCTGCGTCTTCGGGAAAGCTCCGGAAATGCTTGACGCTTCGCGTAACCCCATCAGTTGTTGTCAATTAGTAGGCCCGCGCCCCGGACTTACGACACGCCGTGTGCGCTTTCGCCCGCGGCCGCGACCAAAAAAAGTAGCCCCATCAGCCCATCCAGAAACGATGCCCAGACAAGAAAAAAGGGCGGGGAAAGCCGTCCGATACCCCAAGAGGGGGAGGATGGTGGAGGAGAAGGAGGAGGAGGGGAAGAGGAGGCGGGCGAAGAGAAGGAAGGAGGAAGAGACAGTGGACAAGGAGGAGGAGGAGGAGGGAGGAGGAGGAGAGGAGGAGGAGGGAGGACGAGGAGGAGGAGGAGGAGGAGGAGGAAAAGGAGGAGGAGTAGGAGGAGGAGGAGGAGGAGGAGGAGGAGGAGGAGGAAAAGGAGGAGGAGGAGGAGGAGGAGGAGGAGGAGGAGGAGGAGGAGGAGGAGGAGGAGAAGGGGCATCTTGGTGAGCCCAGGGCTGTCTGTGAGCGTCTTTGGCGCCTCGGGGTTCCTCTTGAGGCCTCTTTGGTGTTTCTTGGGAGCCTTGGATGCCTCTTGGACGCTTCTTGGGGCCGTCTGGGTGCCTCTTGGGGTCCTCTTGGGGCGCTCTTGGGAGCCTGAGGGGCGGTCTTGGGGCCATCTTGGAGGACATCGATTAAACAGGGGGGAGCTTCAATTAGCCTCCCCCTCTGGAGCCCCAAAAGTCGCCTCTCGGGGCGCTCTTGGGGCGCTCTTGGAACGCTCTTGGCGCTCTTGGGGCCGTCTTGGGGCTCTCTTGGGCCTCTCCTCCTAGGGCCCTCTTGGGCCATCAGGGAGCCATCTTGAGGCCTCGCATGGCCATCGGAAGCGAAAAGGCGAGAAAGCAAACAACATGGATTTCCCGTAGATTTTGGACGGGTTTTGGTTTCTTGGGGAACTCCTTGGAGGTCTTGGAGGCCTCTGGGAGCCGTCTTGGAGCGTTATTGGGGCTTCTTGGAGCATTTTGAAAGCCATCTTGCGGCATCTTGCGCTATCTTGAGCCATCTTGGAGGTCATCTTGGGCTTTCAGAGGCTCTCTTGGAGCCGCCCTGGGCCATCTTGGACGCTCCAACTACCCGCGGCCCCCCTCCGTCCAGGTCCAGGGGAGGTTGTAGGGGGGAGAGGTAAACCCTCCCCGAAGGGGAAGAAAAGGAGTTGGAAGAGGAAACTTCCTAGACCACCTACACCCAGAGGGCTGGTGGGACTCCTCAGAAGGCCGCGGGACTTCCTGGATTGACGAGATCCCCACTGTCCCTATCTGCTATCTAGCGAAACCCCAGCCAAGGGAACGGGCTTGGGATAATCAGCGGGGCTAGGCGAGGCCCGCGGGACTTCCGAGCTTTCTGAGGAGGCCTTCTCCTTCCACTTCCCCCCCCCCCGCTCGCCGCCGACGTGCAGCTGGCGCCCCCCTGCCAGACCCGCTGCTCCTGCCGGAGCCCGCCGGGCTCGAGGCGCAGGCGGGCGCCGAGGCCCCGGCGGGGGCCGCGCGCGCCGCGCGCGCCGCGGCGGCGGCGGGCGCCGCTGCCGTGGCCGCCGCCGGCCTGGTGCGGCGGCTCGGGTGGCGGAGCGCGGCGCTCTCCGAGCCGCTGCTGCTTCGGGCGGGGGCGTGAGGCGGGGCCTCCTGCCTGGCATCGCTCGGACGTGCGCATGTTCTCTCGGCGGGGATCGGCCCTCTGTCGGGGAAGCGCAAGGCCCGAGTGCGCCGGAGCTCGGGTTTGCCGGCGCCTTTTGGCGAGCGCGTCCCGGGTTTTGCCGGTCCAGTCTCAGTGGGATGTCTGCGGCGGGAGCTCGCGTCAAATTTCAGACTGGGTCGCGTCTTTTTCATGATGGCAGGCCAGCCACAACTGGGGGACCCATCGATTTCGACGCCCCTCTCGAGAGATCGTCGATGCGATGGGTTCCCCCAGGGGGGTAAGGACCACAGCTCCCCCAGTTATGGTATGGCTGGTCGGGATGGCTCCGTCAGGCCAGCCAGGCCAGCCCGAGTCACCCGAGCTCGAGTCTTGCGTCTCCCCGATCCCCGATCCTGTCAAAGGGGGGGGAGAAGGTGCCGATGACGCTGTTCGCCCTGGAGGGCCCTCGTCGCGACGGCCAGGTGCTCCTCGAATAGGGGGCCACATGCGAACCCTACCCCTACCCCCCACGATTTCTGAGGGGAGTATATAGGGGTAGGATTCGCATGTGGCCCCCTATCGAAGCTCTTGTCAGGGCGCACCCCGGGAGGGGTCGTCCGTAGCCGGTGTGGCTCAAGAGCCGTTCCGTCTACTGTGTCTGTGGGCAGGAGCTTGCAGTAGCGAGCTTCCGAACGGCATTGCTGTTGCGGGCCAGTCGTTCAGTTTGCACCCCTGTCGGGGATTCGCCGTCAGGATCACGACGCAGCGGTGTCCCCGCCATGTGTTTCGGCTCGTGCTCCCCACCGTGTCGTCGGGAGGTGGTCCTGTGGGGGTTGTGGCTTCTCCAAGAATCTCACGAGCTGGTGCTACTGCAGCCACTGCAATCAGGAGTGGGATTATTCGACGTGTTCTATCGTGGCCCTTGTGCTCGCAAATCTTCTGAAAGCAGCCCAGTGGCGCACAAGGCACTGTTGGAAATCCAGACGTGCCACGGTTCAAGCCCAGGTGCAGGGAAAGCAGAGTATTACGACTACGCGAGTGGCCGCCTTTCGTTCCTCCCAAGGCCTCCACCATCGCAACCGATGGCGTCGCAACAGAAGATCTCCGCCGGACCTTGGCTGGCTTGGCGACCCGCCAAGGGCAACATGAGTTGTCAGATAAAGAATGGGTGCAGCGTGACAGAGTGGTGAGGCTGGTTAAGACCAACATTCGTGATCAGGCTTTTGTCCACACGACGTCATCCCAGGCACAGGTTAAAATCAAACACTGTGAGAAACACCATGCAACATAATCGACAAAATTGACCGCACGAGGGCGGACGTGGCAGCGCTGCAATATCATATCGCGTGCGATGTAGTGGCTACATCGAATTGGTGGCGACAAATTGGCGAGCATGTCGCATTTCAGAAGCCAATCGAAACAGACTCCATGGGCCCTTCCCTCAGTCTCGGGTCCCTGGTGGAGGCCGCGGAATTCACCTTCGATCTCAAGGACGACCTCTTTGCCGCGTGCCCAAGGAGTTCGATTTGTCGCCAGAGGATCAGGTCCAACTGGACGCATTAACAAGCACAACAGTCCTGTCACACATCCTTGGCCAACTGATTGTTTCCAGTCGATTCGTCAAGAGCACGATGAGCACCTCGCCAGGCTTGTGCAGAAGAGATGGAAGACGCAGCGTGGAACAATTCCTAGCGGTGTCTCAGCTCACGGAGGATTTGGTGATGCAGCTAGAGAGCCTGGCGGCGCAGCCGGTGCAGAGAGTAGGACAGAGGCTGAAGGTGGAGCTTCAGTCAGCTCAGGCAGTGGAGCGCTCTTCCAGGTCCTGGCCAGGCCGACGCAGTCCAATCCTCAGGGTGCAGCCCAGATCTGCGCGAGCGGCTTGCCAAAGCCCGGGCGCCGGAGGGGGTCTCTAGTCCGTCTCCCCTGCTTATCAGCTCCTGAGGAGGCGGGGGAGACGACTGAGGACCTTCGATATTCTGGATCTTCTAGCTCTGGCTATGTACCGCTTGCTTTCCGGATTCCCCCCGCGTGAGGGGACGAAGTTTTGCAATCCTGGGGGGGTTCCAATCGAGTTTTCGAGTGCGTCTTGTTAGAGTACCCCAAGTCGGTCTTGCAGGTCCAGGTCCCAGGCCAGTCGACGACCCCGTGGAACTCGAGGTCATAACGGCTAATTGCAACAGCTGGGGCACCGTCAGCGTCTGCATCTCATGCAATGTTGGTTCAGGAGCACCACCTGGTGGATCCTGGCGCGTCGGCCCGCGCTTCCACGTCCCGCGTCAACCAAGGGTAGAAATTCCATTGGGAATCAGCGGCTCGTGCGTCCGATGGTGGAACCTCGGGTGGAGTGGCCGTCCTGGCGAAGGAGTTCACGTGGCTTCGCTTGCCCTCTCTGATCCCGCCTGGTCGGGCCCTTGTTGCTCGAGAGCAGCTTCCAGGATGGGCTTTGACGGTGCTCGTCTCGATCTACGGCTTCGACCTGGACGGGGTCGCGGGTCGTCGCATCGAGCTCTTTCGGGATGTGCGTATGTTCCTAACGTTGCCCGTGTGGGCGCACGTGCAAAGTCAGATGATGCGATTTTTTGATCTCTTCCAGGGCCCTCAGCCTGGCTGACAAACAGTGGGCCAACCGTTCCGAGGAGGTTGGTCGTCAGAATTGGGGAAGATTTGACGGTCTTGGGGTCCGGGGGTAAGGGTCCGCAGGTTGTGAGAGTCCATGCTGAGGAAGGACTGCAAGAGGGCCGCGAGGTGGGCGCGCTCCCGCTTCAAGGCCTTTGCTCAGCTTGCCCCAGCCAGTGTGCGAGGTAAGCTCCCTGCCTCTCAGCGTCGAGTGGTTGGCGATTCGGTCGCTGCTATCCCCCCTGCCAAATGGGCCCCCGAGCAGCTCGATGGGAAGGACCTCGCCCGCTCTCAGGCCGTCGAGGATTTTCTCGCGGGCCAGGTGGCGGGGGGAAGAGTCGGTCAACCTGCGGTCTCGATCGCTGGTGCCGGCAGTGATTTCGGGGAGATCCTTCGCGGGTGCTTCTATGTAACGTTGGCGTGCTGCCGAGCTGAGAGGGCCCCTCCTTCTCAGGCCTTCAGTTTCAATGCGTTGCTTAGCCAGAGGTGGCGGCCGGCTGCCGGGGCCAGCCGCGCGCTGCCATCTCGGGCGCCCGCCAGTTTCTTGGGGCGCCTCGGGCGAGGGGGGCGCGAGCGAGTGCTCTCGGCGACTTTCTCGACAGTGCCGAGCGCGGCCCCGTTGAGGGTTTAGGCCAGGAGCCCGTTGAGGATGAGTTGTTTCCCTTGGACATCCGGCCCGCGCTGGTGCCGTTCCCGGGCGCGGCTTCTCAGGCGCGCCCTTCCTTCGGCCCCGGCGTTTCTTTGGAGCTTCGAACGGGGGGGGGCGCTTGCATTTCGCGGCGTGGCTTCGCGCGACAGGCAGCGCGAGGCGCTCGCGGCTTGCGTCGAGAGCTGCCGAGAGGTCGCGAGGAGAGACTGGCGCGCTTGGCTGATCGATGACCTTGACCAAGGGGCTAGGAGTGCCCGGTCTCCCTTCGGAGATCTCCGGCGTGGCGCCCGACTGCCGTCTTCCCGGCGGAGGGGGCAGCTGGTCTTGGATCCTCGACGCGTTCGGATCCTCGACATTTTCGAGGCCATGGCGCGCCGGGCAGTCCCCCCCGAAGCCTATGCGCGAATAGTGTTGTCTTCCCCCCTCGGTCTCGGTCTTTCCGACCTCCGCGGTCGCGGTCGTAGGCGCCCGGGGGGGGTGCCGTGTTCAACTGTGGTTTTCATTTGAGGAAGTGCGCATGTTTCGTGTTGCTTAGTAGGATGTGCGCCCTCGTAGAGAGGTCTTGGATTAGGCCGCGTCAGCTCTGCCGCGATTGTCGCTTTTTCTTTCGAGGATGAAACGTGGCGCTGGCCCGGTGGGGGTTTCCTTCGGCTTGCCGCGCCTCGGGGCGGGCGCGTGGCCCATGGCGGAGGCCGGTGGGGCGAGATGTTCCAGGGGTTAGTTTGCTGCGTGGAAAAGTTGCGGGGGTCTGGATTGCGTGTGGCGGCGGTCCTTCCGATCTGGAGCTGGGCGTCAGACGGGGCGCCTGGTCTCGGCCCTCTGGGGCGCGCATCAGCGCTGCGAGCTGGTGGATCTCGAGGCCTGAGAGGTGCGAATATCCGAGGATATTATTTCCCCATGGGAATCTTAGACGTACGTTCTTTGGCCCGTCTGCCTCGGCGGGGTGTTCGAGCGCGCTGCGCGCCTTGCTTTCGTGTCGTTGCTGGGTGCAGCATGGCCGCCGCCCTCAATCGCGCGCGTGCCCTTGGCTCGTTGGGCTCTGTTCCCAGGCCCGCGAACTTCAGAGCCATCGACAGGGGGGCACATCGGCGCCGCCTGTCTGCTGGCTCTAGGCAGCGGGGGCTTCGCGGGCCGTCGGTTTGCGGAGATGGCGCGCCCCATCCTGTGCGCCATCAGTTTCGGGCTTGGGCGCCGCGTTGCCCTGGGTAAAGTCCCCCCCGCCCGCCCTTGTCCGTCGGTTGGGCTGGAAGAGGCCCCGGCGTCTTGCGGCGCGTCTTGGGGTTCCGCTGCCGCCAGTCGCGGTGGCTCGGCGGGCCCCTCTTTCAGGCTGGGCAGAGGGAGGCCCGAGGGAGAGGCCCAAGATGAAAGCTGAGCTCGAGATGGGAGCTGAGCTGTCTTGGGACTTCTTGCGCCCGAGCCGGCGCTCATTTGAGTCGCGACGCAGTGCGTTTTTTTGTTGCGCGGGCCCGCTGCCTGGCTTCGCGCGCGCTGGCGAGGTGCAGGGATTCGCGGATGGGGGGGGGGCGATGAATTTGGGGCCCGCGTCCGCGTTAGTGACCATGCCTTCGGGTTCCAGATGCTCATTCACCGCGCTGTCCTCGCTGGGGGGCACAGCCCGCGCGGAGTGGGGAAGCGTCTTCATTGTTTGGGTTTGCGGGGGAATATTGCGGTTGTTTCGCATTCGGGTCTCCCCTGGAGCTCTGGACTTCAGATTGATCGGGGATTTCCGGTGATCAGATGTTCGGCGCAGAACCGGCAGCCTTCCGTGGCCCAGGGGAATGGTCCAGGGTCCGATGAGCGCGACGCCTCTCAGGTTGAATTGGATCGGATGGGACATGTTAGACCACGCCACCCTCGTGGACTACTGTGGCAGGATGCTCTCGGCGAAGTGGCTGTCTCCAGGGATGTCTAGGAAACTCCTACACGAGACTGTGCTTGGGACGTGGGCGAGGGGGCCTACTTCGAGCTGGCGGGGGGAGACGTGTTTTGCGCGGTGCCTCCCGTGGCCGATCCAGGCCCAGAGACCGTCAGTAGCTCGGTGTCGACTGCGGACGACTTGGCCGCCGATCGTGATCCCCCGCCCGCTCGTCAGTGCCATTCGGTTAAGTTTGGACATCATTCCGAGGGCTTTGATGTCCAAGAAGCTCTCCGTTTGAGAAAGGGTGCCTCAGGGCGGTGGCGCGCAATGCCATCTGGACCCTAGCCCGTGCCAGGCGCGTCGGCCGCTGTGTCTGCTAGCGCCGCCCTCGTAGCAGGTTTTTTTTTTGTCGTGGGAGTTCGAGGGTGGAGACGGTGGGCGTGGCATTTGGGTCAGCGCGGACGTCATCTAGCGGGGTTATGAGGCTCGCGGCCGGGTGGGCGAAGGGCCAATCAATTTCATCACCGGAGCATATGCTCATCCAGGAGACCTTGTTCCAGGTCTTGTGGGATCTTCGTATGACATGGAAGGGTTCGCGGTTCTATTATTTCCAGAGGGGTTCGGAGACTTTGGTCCGGACTTCCGTGGGCCCGACCTCGGGAAGTTGATGGGGCATTTGTTTCTAGATGTGAACTGTTACGTATCGACTACTCCAGAGCTCTCGGGGGCTTGCTGGGCTTTCGTCATGGTCTCTGAGCGGTGCCTCCTCTTGGCCCGAATTGTTGTGCCTGCGTATCCTGTGCGGGCCCACCCGCTCCATGCTTCCTAGCGGGAGGGGGGTTCAAAGTTTCGCTGTCACCAGGGTGGACCTCGATGGTAAAACGGTATTTACCCCGTTAAAGAGAATTTCGATGCATGTCTGCTGTCAGCGTTTGACATTACAGAAAGGCCCGTGGGCAGAGTTTCGGGGCGCAGGCCCTACGTGGGCTCAGTGCTTGACTTCTTCGTTCGAGGGGGCTCTTGCGCAGAGTCCGTCCGCGAAGTGGCTGCCCGCAGGAACACGCGCGAGGGGGGCATCACTTCTTCGGACAAGTTTTGCAGGCCTGGAAATTCTTGGGCGGACCTTTCTGCCGAAGAAAGTGCGTGTTTCCATCCAATTGCCAACTCATATGTGCTTAGTCGAACCGACGGGCCCAGTCGTATTTTGCATTACTTAATAGGCCGTGGTGGAGCTAGGATCCAAGCTTTTGCGCTGCTGAAATTGGACTTGAATGGGGCTTCCTGTTGCCGCCTTCAGAAGCAGGATCGCGGGGGAACATCGTCTCATGACTGGTCCTGGACGGGGGAGTCTTGGCAGTGCCTGGCTTGTCTGCGGGTCAGGCGCGGAACCCAGTCCTCCTCCTGAGCGCTGTGAAGCCTGCCCGCGTCTCAGCCATCAGCGCCTGCATTCGCATGGTAACAAACGTGCCGTGGTGGTTTGCTCAGACGGGCCCTTCTTTCGTATTTGCCTTCGGTTGCCGATTCTACAGGCACCTGGCGCCAGGGTCAGGAAGCTCGGGAAAAAACGATGTTTTGGGCGATGGGGACCTGTGGCGAGCAGGGCCGCGCGGAAGTGCTTTATCCAGGGCCGGCGCCCGTCAGAAAAGAAGAGGGGCGAACCCGTAGAGCTCTTTCGCTGTCCGTGGTCGGTATTTGTTTTCTGTCCTGAAGGAGCTGCCCCGGGACGGCCCGGGGCGCCATGCGCGCCTGCGCCGACCCCTGGCCCCGTGAGCAGCGCGGCTGATGTTCGTCCCCACTCTTCCTCTGAGCCTCTTTCCTTGGGTGTTGGTGGTGGGGATTCGGACGAGGATGCCGGGCCCCTCAGCCGCATCGCAGACACGCTGAGTCGGGCCTCGCTGTCAGGCGCTCCTGTGCAAGTTTTCACTCTGGGCTGTCAGGCCTCAGTGTGCATGATCCTGCCCTCGGCTTGGAAGTGAGCATAGGTTCCCTGCCTTCTGTCGTCTGGATCCGCTGTGCTTCCCTCTCTTCGGGACAACAGGAACCAGTTGCAGCATGTTCGGCAGGTTCTTTCGGCTCAGGACAGAGTTGCGACGGGCTCGGACACGCAGGATGCCAGATATTCCGACAGCTCGGATTACGAATTGGTTGTTGGAGGCCTGGTTCGATCTGTCAGTGCTGTTTTTGCGCAGCTTCCCCTTTGTTGGGGCTGTTCTCCAGAAGTCCCCTGAAGAGGGGGTCCTCATGTGGTTGATGTTTAAAAAGACCCGGAGGGAGGTCCAGGGAGTAGCGATAGCGGTACCTTTTGCCCCCCATTCCGAATTGGGTCCGAGTAATCAGATGGGGTTCAAGGGTCGCGCCGCATCGCCGGTGCATCGGTGATGCGGCTCGGTATGGGGCCCAGTTTTCTTCACACTGATGTCGCCGACGCATCGCCGACGCATCGCCGACGTTGTCGATGCATCACCAACGCATCGCCGATACATCGGCGATGAGGCGTGACCCTCCGACCGCATCAGCTCGGACCCCATTTGGGATACCTCTAGTGAGGGGGAGCTGCTCTTGGCGGCTTCGCGCACCCAGGTTCACGCGCCCTTCGGTCGTGGGGTCCATGATCTCGTTCCATCATGGGCCCCTCGCTTGTTCTTCCAGCTTCCGCGCCGAAGACCGCCAGCGACCGCCAGCGAACAGCGATTACCGCGAAAGACAAGTTGTTTCCCGCCTGCTGTCCGCCGCTGGCCGCCGACGGCGGCAGGGTAACACGGGGCCCACGGTCGAACTCGTCATGTGGTATGTTTTTGGCTTTCGCTGCCCACTCGTGGCGACGGGTGGGCGCAAACGGGTGGGCGCAATCCGAACATCCAGTCAGGAAGGCGTCCAGGAGGGATCCGGGGATAGACTCTGAATGGGAGTGGCCATCGGCAGGCGCGCTCCGCTTGGGCGCGTCGGCGGCCCCAGCGCGCGTTGACTGGAGCGCCGCCAGTGGCTCGGGATCGGCCGATTGTCGAGCGGTCTGTGCTATCGGAACGCCGCGACCGTTCAAGGATTGAACGACAGCCGACGTCGTCGCGGCGTGAAACTCTTGAGACGTGCCCACGGGCCCATCGACCGCTCACCAATTACACCAAACCGTATTGAAAACAAGACGCTGTTCCGTGTACGCCCGCTCCAACGTGCCGCTCCGCTCGACGGCCCCGTTCCAAACCTCCAAGTGCTCCGAGGTTACCCCCAAGCGATCACCCCCCACGGTCATCGCGGCGTGAACCTTGAGTTATACCCACGGGCTCATCCAGGAACGATTCCCAGGCGATGTGTTGCGAGAGGAGCACGGGGAATCATTGCTTAAACGAGCAGGGGGACGTGGAATCACTGTTGAGACAGTGAGGGGAGAAGCTCGTAACACCGACATTGGGTTGAGGCTCTGTTCGGGGCCTTTCTGGCCCTCTTTGGGATCACTGGGGGCCAACAGAACAGAGGGCGGTCCAACGTACCAGCCCTCTTGGAACCAGAAAGCTCCTCGCTCCTTGTCGCCCTCTTGGGGCGCTCTTGACGTGCTCTTGGGAGTCTTGGGGGATCTCCTCTGAGCAGTTCTTAAGGCTTCGTCTCGTCCACCTTCAGGCCCAAGAGGCGAATCCGATGCGAGCAAAAGACATACACGAAACAAACACATGGGTTTCGAGTGATGTTGGGCCCCGTGTCTGCTTCGGGCCACCCTGCGGCAGTCTTGGCCTTCTCGTCCCTCCCATCGGCGGAGCGCCCGGGGGGGAAAGCAGAGGGGACCACCGAAGCCCCCAGGAGGGGGTTTTGCATGTGCTTCTCCTCTCCCTCGCACGTTTCGTGGCCACATGGGGAGCTCCGCCGAAGCCCCCAGGATGGGGTTTTGCATGTGGTTCTCCATATGTCTCACACTACGTGGCCTCATAGAGAGCTCCACCGAAGCCTTCAGGAAGGGGTTTTGCATCTTGCTCTCCACTCCCCTCTGACTTTTCGTGGCCCTAGAGGGAGCTCCACCGAAGCCCCCAGGAGGGGGTTTTGCATGTGGTTCTCCACCCCCCGCACGCTTCGTGGGTCCATAGTGAGCTACACGCATGTGGTTCTGCACTTTGCTCGCGCGTCGAGTGGCCCTAGAGGAAGCTCGACCGAAGCCCCCAGGAGTATGTTTCGCATGGGGTCCTCCACGCGCCTCGAGTTTCGTGGCCCCTTTTGGAGCTTGACCGAGTTCCCTGGGAGGGAGTTTCGCATGTGGTTTTCCACACCCCTCACATGTTTCGTGGCCCCATAGGGAGCCTCCGAAGCTTCACGATGGGCTTTTCGCATGCGGTTATCCACCCATGTCGGCACATCCCTCACACGTTTCGTGGCACCATAGGGAGCTTCGCCGAAACGCCCACGAGGGGTGTTTCGCATGCGGTTCTCCGCCCATTTCGGCACGCTCCTCATACGTTTCGTGGCTCTACAGGCAGCCCCGCGGAAGGCCCCAGAGGCAGCGTTCGCCTGGCGGCACGGCACCGATTTCGACACACCCCTCACACGTGTCTTGGCTCCAGAGGGAGCTTCGCCGAAGGCCCCAGTGGCAGCGCCCGCATACCAGCACCGCACCCATTTTGCTACAACCCTCACACGCTCCGTGGCCCCATAGTGAACTTCGCAGAAGGCCCCAGAGGCAGCGTTCGCCTGGCGGCACCGCACACATTTCGATACACCCCTCACACGTGTCGTGGCCCCATCGGAAGCTTCACGGAAGCACCCATGACGGGGGTTTCGCATGCGATTCTCCGTCCATTTCGGCACACACCTTCGCACGTTTCGTGGCCTCATAGGGAGCTTCGCCGAAGGTCCCAGTGGCAGCGTCCGCATGGCGGCACCGCACCCATCTCGGCACACCCCTCGCACGTTTCGTGCCCCTCCTTCCTTCGTTTCATGTGCCTCGCGATACTTGAAGCTGTATTCGGTTGGGGCCGTCCCCAGGATATGTTTCTCCCCCGCTTCCCCCCTTCATGTTTTGTTTTGCTTTCGGTGGCACCCGCGACCCCAGCGGGCACGACGCCACTTTCCTCCGCTGCTTCCTCCGCATTGCGCCGTCATCCCTGCTGGACCAGCCATATACTGTCCACCTCGACAGCGCGTGGCCCCCGACAGCCTTCGGCCGTAGTTTTGACAGAGGTAATTGCACCAGTTAGGTGCCCTTCGACCAGGCTCGCGTTGTCCACCCCGAAAGCGCGTGGCCTCCACAGCCGCAGCCAGGGCCACCCGCCAGGCAGCTGCAGCGCCAGCGCTGGGCCGCCTGGTCCCCACTCTCCGACTGCTCGGGTCTCCCCGCAGGCGGGGCGCTCCTCCTCCCTGTTCCCTTCTCCTCTTTTCGCCCGTCGCCTTTCCCCCCCTCTTCCGCGCGTTGCCATGGCGCTCCCGAAGCTGCCGCAGCTGGCAGCCTCCCCGTGTGGCTTTGCACCCCGCGCCCCATCATGGGCCCAGCGTTTTGCTGGTCGCAGTCTAAACCTAGACTGCTCGTGGACTTGTCGTACCTTGCCAACCTGCCACCCACCTGGGCGGTCTTGCGGCCATCTTCCAGTCGTGCTAGTACCTCGCCTACTTCATCGGCGGCGTCACTGCAGTACTTGCTTTCCACGTACTGGGCCTCGTCATCGCCCGTGGGTGCCCCGTCTCTGCAGCCCGGCTGCTGCCATGGATCCTGCTGATGGGGCCAGCCGCGCCAGCACACTCAGGCGAGAAGTCGTCCGCTTCTGAGTGGCCTCTCCTCCCCCCGGCTTCCGCGGCCGCGCCCTGTCAGTCCTTTCCCCGCTTCTGCACGCTGGCCAATTCGCTTCTCGGTGCCCCGTTGAGCTCCAGCGCTGGTGCAGCCAACTCTGCCTCGCAGCCGACGTAAACGATTGTGCTTTGTTTTTTGTATGTTTTTTTGTTTGTTGTGTGTGTGTGTGTGTGTCGTTCTTTATGTCCTTCGGCAGGGGCGGGGGTCAGGGTGGGTTTTCCGCTGGCCCCCCCCTGGGGCCACCCAGTGGGATCTCTATCGAGGGGCCTTGTATGTGCAGTTGGGCCCAGTGGGCGCGGCGGAGGCGGCTAGCAGTTGGAATTTTCGGCGCCCCGTCCATCCTCTCAGCCCATGCAAAGCCGACTCCAGCCAGCCGTCCCGAGCAGTGCATCGATGCGACGCACGCACACCGTGCGAGCAAAGCGGGAGCCGAGGACCAGGTCGGACGAAACGGGGGAGCAGGGAACGCTTTGTGCACAGCAGTGTGCAGCTGATTTCAGCCCCGCCGCGAAGCGCACACCTCGAAACACTGGCCCCTCCGGCAGTGGGAGGCGCAGTGGAAATCAGCTGCGTGAGTTGATTCGCTAACCCCCCCCTTGACAGCTACACGGTATGAGTGCCACCGTCCCCTCTCCCTTGAAGATGTGCCGATAGCGGCGCGCCCCCCTCCGCGTGTTTTTTTTGTTGCCGGTCTTTTTTTACGGTTCGTATATGTCATTCCAATCCGAGCGGTCTCGCAGTCCAGGATGGCGTTTCCGCTGTAGCGTGGGCCTTATTTCAGGATCGGCGTTGTGTTCCCCTCGTTCAGAACAGCGCTCTCACCCCGGCTCGGGCCACTTCAGTTGCATCGTTTTTTTCATATTTGTCATTACTTTCCTCTCATTCGCAATCACCTGTTCTTCTGGTCCCTCCCGGTCCGTCGAATCCAGTTCTTGCTGCTGGTGCTGTTCGTCCTCGGCGTGCTCCTTCCTTACCCTCCTCCTTTTCCTTCTGTTCATCCTCCTGCGCATCCGCCACGCCTTCCAGTGTGCGCAGCTCCAATTTCCCGACGGCGTATATCACGATGGTGGCCTTTTTGTAATTTCAGGTCTGCTATGACGTTCGTCGGCGGATGGGGAACCAATCGGCGCCATGGGACAGGATTGGGAGGGAGGGGCATAGTGTCAGATGTGGCGCTACCGCACCCAGGTTGGATATCCCTCTCCTTGGCCCGACCCGCTTGCCTGCTTGTTGTGAGTGTGTGTGTGTGTATGTTCGCGGCCACTGCGTGTCTTGGGATCATAGTCCCTCGAGCACACCGCCCAACTTTTGCACTTTACTGTGTGCGACGGTTCGTGCATTATACTTTTGACAACGCTCGATCTCAAGTCGCATTTCCATCTGCTGCCCTCGCTTGAGGACCCTCTCCGCCGCCGACTAAAAAAATACGTGTTTCGGGGAAGCCAAGAACTCGGATTTGTCGGAACGTGTGTCCGCAGCCGCTTCTTGACGGGCCCATCGTGAATTTTGATAGTCCAGTCTCCCAGAGGTGTTCGCGTCAGGAGCTCGCGCCAAATTTCAGACCGGGCCCCGCAATTTGTCTGGCGGCCCCGTCGGGCAAGTTCGAGTCCCCAGACTCGAGTCCTACATCTATCCGCTCTTTCTCCCCCTGGTCCTGCCGCCCCTCCCCGAGGTTCCTCGTCGGTGAGTTCAAGAAGTCCCAGGGCATCGACCTGAGTCAGGACCTGCCGCCCCATAGAGCGGGCCCTTGCCAGAGAGCCGGGTGTTGCCAGAGGTGGTCCTGGCCCGAGGTGGCCCCGTGGCCCTCCAGGAGGCCCGGGCGGGGGCTTCCAGAGCCCAGAGGCCTGCACGGGACGGGTCCCAGGCTGGCCCAGCACCTCGGGCCATGGCCACCTCTGTGGACAGACTGTCCGCACCCCGCGTGGAGGGAGGCGCGGGGGGGAGAGGAGGTGGGAGGAGGGGGGGCAGACCAGGAGTTGATTTGGGGACAGGAAGGGACGAGAAAGGAGATGGGGAGAGCGGGGAGAGGGCCAGCTACGTTCGCTCGGGCCAGTCAGTGTGCCAGGGTGCATCGGAGCGCAGTAGTGCCGGCATTCGCCCGGATGCTGGCGCAGATGTGGTTGGGGATTTTTTCACACGCCTGGCCCCCGTGGCCACCCGCTCCAAAGTTGTGCGGATGCTGGGGCCGCGGCACTTGGAGGAGGAGGAGGAGGAGGAGGAGGAGGAGGAGGAGGAGGAGGAGGAAGAGGAGGAGCATGAGAAGGAGGAGGAGGAGGAGGGGGAGGAGGAGGAGAAAAAGGAAATGGACGAGGAGGAGGAGGAGGAGGAGGAGGAGGAGGAGGAGGAGGAGGAGGAGGACGTGGCGGGCAAGCAGGATGATGTACAGGAGGAGAAGGACGAGGATTAGGAAGAGGAATGAGGAGGAGGAGGAGGAGGAGCACAAACATTTTCAGCAGCAGCAGCAGATGGGAGGGGGGAGGAGGGGAAATGAGTGGGGCGACAACGATGAAACAGGACTCGTATCAAGATAAGTGGCCCGCGCTGAGGAGAGAACGCCATATTGAACGACGGGAACAAAACGCCGATCCAAAAATGAAGCCCACGCTGCAGCGGGAGCACCATGTTGAAACACCGAAAACACTAGGACTGTAAAACCACATCGGACATTGCACATTTTGTTCCTGCGTGTTACAAAGAAATGTTCGGAAGGGGCGTGATACCTATCGCATACAGGTAAGGGAGAGAGGAGAGTAGTGTCCATTTTGTTTAATTGTAGAGGCGAACGGGGAGAAGGAATTATGGAAGGGAGAGCAGGGAGGGGGAAGGAAGAGCAGGGTAGAGGGGTGGAGGGAAGGTAAGGGGAGAGGAGGGGAGAGGGAAGAGGGGGGGAGCTTCACTCTCTTCTCTGCCCCTTGTTCCTCCCCCCTTGTCCCCCTTCCCCACTGTCCCTCTTCTACTGATGCTCCTGTCCAGGGTCTCTCCGCCCACCGTGCTTCATCATCTGCCTCTCATTCGTACGCAGTCAGGGGCGGTTTAACGGGCCATTTGTTTCTAACCATCCTGTGTCGATTTGGGTCCTTGTTATGAGAAGAGGCCGCCCCGCCTCCCATCCCATCCTCCCTTCCTCCTCCCATCCCTTCCTCGCCTCCCTCCCTCTTGACCTCCGCGTCATACTCCTCGCGGGTTTTGTGGCCCCGTGAAGAGCTCAACCGAACGCTCCAGCGGCAGGGTCCGCATGGCGCACCCACCCCGCTTATTTCGGAACACCACTCACGTTTCGTGGACCCAAAGTGAGCTTCACCGAACGCCCCAGCGACAGGGTTCGCGTGATGTGCCCGCCCCTATCGGGCACACCCCTCGTACGTTGCACTCCAAGGGGAGCTCCACCGAAGGCCACAGTGGCAGGGTCACCCACCCCTGCTCTGGCACCCCCCTCACACGCTGCGCGGCCCCATGGGGAGTTCTACGGGATTCCGCATGGCGTGCTGGTCCCCAATTCGGCGCACCGCTCCCACGTTTGGTGTTCTATCGGGAGCTCCACCGAAGGCCTTTGTGGCAGGGTCCGCATGGCGCACCCGCCCCCAATCCGGCACAACCCTTACACGTTTTGGGGGTCCGTAGGGAGCTCCACCCTCGTTCCCTGTGGCAGGGCCCGCATGGCGCACCCGCCCCCCAAGTTGACATACCCTTCACACGTTTCGTGCCCCCTTTGGTACACGCGGATCCAGGCGGGACTTCGCGAAGGCGATATGCCATTTGGAGATGTTGAAGTGCCTCGGAAGATGTGTTGTCAAGACATCCTCGGGCGGGAGATCTGGGTAAGGGAATATCGGGCAAGAGCATCCTCTATGAGAGGGGGGATATCATCATGGATGCATGCTGCATACAGAAGCATCCTGCATTCGGGTAGACTGATTGTTGTTGTTTTGTTGCTGTTTTTGTTGGTGTTGGTGTTGTTGGTGTTGGTGTTGTTGTTGTTGTTGTTGTTGTTGTTGTTGTTGTTGTTGTTGTTGTTGTTGTTGTTGTTGTTGTGTGTGTGAAATAGTTATTGTTCTTTGTGGCTGTTCTTATTCTCCCTGGCCAGAGCCTCTCCTCGGCCAGAGCATCTCTCCAAACAGTTTTTACAGTTTTTTTCTTTCGGGGCATGCCACATCATCTGCTCTGGAGAGGGGGGGAGATTTTCCGAGCGCGCCCGTGAGGAGGGGATGAGATCAGCCCTAGAAAGCACTAAAGAAACTTTGCCAGACACAAGATGAGCATTCTAACACGCCCCAAAGTGGCAAACACGTTGGCGGATGTGCGTGCGTGTGTGTATATATACATATATACAGAGGCAGAGAGAGAGAGAGAGAGAGCAAGAAAGAAAGAGAGATAGAGGCACATGCAGAATAACAGACAGGCAGACACACAGCAAGACAGACAGAGACAGAGACAGACAGACAGACACAGAGAGGCAGGCAGGCACGCAGACAGACAGACAGACAGACAGACAGACAGACAGACAGACAGACAAAAAGACAGAGAGAGCGGCCCGCGGAGATGGACACGGGAGGGAGCCACGCTCAGAGCGTGCAGCACAAGACCCGACCCGATGCCCGACGCTGGCACGGCGTAAATGGTTGCACATCCAGGCGCGGCCGACTCGATTGCTACTCCGTGCCGACGTGACCCGATCACCCGTCGTGATTTGTTCACGTGGACCCCCGGAGGTCTGCACCCCTTCCTCGGGACCGGCTTCTGTTCCCGAGTTTTTTTGGTGACGGTCCCGGGGCCCCGTGAGGGCCCCCAGAGGCCGAATTGCCCAAGATCGATATTGTTTTACCTATACGACCACCCTGCGGGTGATAAGGAGGTTGGGGGGGGGGGCCCAGCAATGGGCAACAGTGGTGAATGTTGTTGTGACAATGCCATCATCATCATCATCATCACCATCATGGCCATCATCACCATCAGCATCGCACAATCGATCTCACATTCGGTCTCACTATCGATATCACAATCGATCTCACAATCGACATCATCATCATCATGATCATCATCATCATCATCAGCATCATCATCATCATGATCATCATCATCATCATCATCATCACCAACATCATCATCATCATCATCATCATCATCATCATAATCATCCACGTCATCATCGAGACACCGACGGGACACCGAAGGGACACCAGCGGGACACCGGCGGGACACCGCGGGGCACCGGCCGCCCGGTCAAAGTTTTTTTGCTCCGGCCGCGCCTCAGCAACATGAGACTTTCTCTCGCCCGCCCACGCAGCTTCGCCTCGCCCGCACGGCACGCACGAGCACGAAACCGAAATCGATTTCCCGGTAGGGGGGCTCTCCGTTCCACTTCGATCTCACCCCCCAACCTCCGATCTTCTGGCGCGTGACGGGTCTTCACGATCGTTCGCATAGGGGGAGACTTGAAGCCCCCCTCAAATGCTGATGCTCGCGCGGATACGATGGCGATGGCAGCGCACCCTTCTCCGACGCGCCCCTCCCCGCCCAAACGTCACCGTTACCTGGGGCCCCAACCCCCTCTTGAGTAATGACTACTACAACAGATGAGGATCACACAATGTCCGAGAGGTCGATGCTTCACATCGCGCAGCATCGCCGATGCATCGCCGATGCGGCTTGATGTGGAGCCCAGGTCTTTCCACGCCGACGTCGCCGATGCACCGCCGACGTCGCCGACGCATCACCCATGTATCGCCGATGCATCGCCGATGCATCGGCGACGCTGCGCGATCCTGTGACTCCATCCATGCGGATCTCATTTGGGAGGCCTCTGGTGAGGGTTCACAGGTCTCGGCGGCTTCGCGCACGCAGGTTCACGCTCCCCTCGGTGGTGATGTCCATGATCTCGTTCATATTTTTTGTCGTCCGCCTTACTGTTCCACGCCGGTGTAGACGCTGGACGTCCAGTGCACAGTGTGGGCTTCCAAACAAACGCACTGTCCCATGGTCGACAGTGCTCCGCCCCGCTCCGCCTCCGGTCCCAGTGTCAACGGTGCTCGTTCGATCCTGCATTGCAGGCGATCTGGCCCGCAGAGCCCCCAGGCGGCGAGCCGCGCAGCACCCCGTCCTCTTTGCGCTCGAGGCTCGGCCCGAAAGAGGCCCACGCCCGTGCCCGCCGTGCGCTCGCTGCGAGCCAAGCATCACCACCCACGACGGCCCCACTTCTCAAGCGGTGGCGAAGCGTCCAGGCTCGCCTATAGCCCTACCAAACAATGTTCTAAGAACCTTTTGTTCCCTACCTAGGCTCTGCCTAGAAGGGTTCTTACTCTCTTAGCTTAAAGGGGCCGGGCAATGGAAAGCGCCCCGGGCGGTTCCCCCAGTCCCCTGGGAGCGGTTCCCCCCAGTCCCTTGGGAGCTTTAGCTTTAGCTTTAGCTTTAGCTTTAGCATTAGCTTGGCTGTAGCTTAGCTGTAGCTTAGCTTTAGCTTAGCGTTTCGCCTAGCTTTTCGCTTAGCGTTTAGCTTAGCTTTAGCTTAGCTTTAGCTTAGCTTTAGCTTAGATGTAGCTTAGCTTTAGCTTAGCTTTAGCTTAGCTTTAGCTTAGCTTTAGCTTAGCTTTAGCTTAGCTGTAGCTTAGCTTTAGCTTAGCTGTTGCTCAGGTTTAGCTTAGCTTTAGCTTAGCTTTAGCTTAGCTTTAGCTTAGCTTTAGCTTAGATTTAGCTTAGCTGTGGCTTAGCTTTAGCTTAGCTTTAGCTTAGCTTTAGCTTAGCTTTAGCTTAGCGTTACTGTTACTACTAATGCTTCTTTCCTAGGGGTTCCAACTCCTAGGTAGGGTCGCACTGGGATAATGGTTTCCACGAAAGGTTCTTAGAGCATTTCTGGCGGAGCCTGTCTTGTTTTATCACATCGGTTTTATGTTCTAAGAACATGGTTTCTGTTCTTAGAACATTTTTGGGTTCTAAGAACATTTCGTGGTAGGGCTATAGGAACGCTGGGACGGTCGGTCCCTGCTCAAACTTTGCCCTCGATTGCCATTGGGGGGGGGGCTCGGGGAACATTGAGAAAACACATGCGGAGACCGTACCCGTCGTTCGTTGAAAGTGGGCATTTTTCCAGGTCGAAATCTATTTTAAGCGGCTTCCTGCTTTGAGAGCCGAGTCGAATCGAGTCGAGGGGGCGCGCGGAAGCCCGATCTACCTTCAGCTCATTCCTGCGTCATTCTGACCGATGGTTACCACCCAACCCGAAAGTTTGGTCTTCGGGTTGGGTTGAGGTGGTTTGGCAGGAAGTCTTCACGTCCCGCCCGGCGGGGGGCGCGCCGCGGAGAGGACAAGCTCGCCCTGCAGCGCCTGCGCGAGGCGGGGCTCGGCCAGGGTTCCGGGTGGGCGCGGGCTCCCCGATCGGCGGAGGGGCGGTTCCTCCTGTAGTCGTCGTCCTCCCTCCTCCTCCTCCTCCTGCTCCTGCTCCATCTCCTCCCTCCTCTTCCTCCTCCTCCTCCTGCTCCTCTCCCTCCTCCTGCTCCTCCTCATCCTCCCTTCCCCGTCCTCCTCCTCCTCCTCCTCCTCCTCTTCCCCCGCGCTCCTCCGCACTTCTTCTCCTTCGCGCACCTCATGACGCTGGCGTTGACGTTGTAGGCGTGAGAAGCCGTGCTGGATGCGGCCACTTGCGCTCCTCGTCCTCCTCCGTGGTCATTCTGCTCTCCTTCCCTTCCCTCATATCCGCTTCCCTCCTCGTCTTCCCCTCCTCCCTTCTCCTCCTCCTCCTCATCCTCTTCTATTTCCTCTCCCCACTCGAACAATAACTTCTGTCCAGTGTAGTGTTCCTCACCTTTGCTGGCCTCTGCGCTGTCCCAGTTCAAGGCCCGATCAGTACACCGTGCCCGCCCTAGGCGCGCCTTAGGCAGTCTTCTTTAGACCATCATGCGTTGTATTGCCTTTACTGGAATTCTTACATTTTTATCTCTAGTTGGTAGCGGATCAGGTTCGCCCCTGCTCCCACCGCGGCCGCCATGCTTCGCCTCGCGTCGACCGCAATGGCTTCCACCCTCCGCCGCCTTCGACTTAGATCAACCGCCTTCAACCTCTACGCTTTCGTGCAGTTCATCCCCTTCGCTCTGGCAGGACATGGTGCTTTGGGATCCGTCGGGGCGGTGTCAGCCCATCTGCCAGGTCACGCGACCGGGGGCGTGCGCGCCGCCTTCAACATCTCCGCCTTCTTGCACCTCTTCCCCATCATTATGGCAGGAAACGTCATTCGAAGATCCGTGCGGGCATCCGCCCATCCGCAAGGACCACTGCCCGAGAGCGTGCGCGACAAGTGCCGCATCAAGGACAACAACACCACAGAAAAGGGCTGCTCTTGCGACCCGTTTTGGGCATGCCCGGACTCAGTCCACGCTGCTCGCGGACCCCGAAGTGTCAGTGCCCCCGCCCGTGAGGGTAGCCTCAAGTGTTAGACAGCTGTTCGACACAACGTTCAAATCTGCGGCGTTAGAACAGGGCCCCGACCTTCTGGGGACTGAGTCTCGAGAGCCTTGGGAGCAGACGACAGAAAAGAAGCATCGAGCGACTGCGTCGCCGGTGCCGAGCGGGAATGCAGTTGCGAACGCGGAAACTGCGTTCCCAGACCCCCCGAGGTAATGCAGTGGAGTGAATGACGCGTGGAACGCCATCATTTTGAGGCGCCACACCTCGTTGCCCGACCCCTCGCTGCACCTGCTCAGACCCGCCAGCCGGGCAGGGCGGGATGCCGATGCGCACTCCTCTAGACCATCGTGCAATGTGTGGTGCCCAGTACAGTGACCACGCGACGTACGAAGAGCATTCCCGTGATTGCGTCGCGGGATGTTCCGAGCAGCGCGAGCATTGGAGTGGCGCAAAGACGCCCGATGCGCTGACTGACGAGGAGGAACACATCCGGGGCAAGTATCCTGGGCGGTTCATGCAATGCCGCGTGATGGCCCCCAGCATCCAGCACCTCCGCGACAAGCGGATGGAGCTACTTTTTAGGTGGAAAGCCGTCGGAGTAGGCATGTGTGCCGTCGCAAGCTGCATCGCCTGCGCGGGCGCAGGTGGTGGCATCGTCAAAGCGCGGCTCCTCCGCACCTGGGGGCCCGCGCCAGGCTCGCGTGCCTGTCCAGATAGGGGCGCGCGAGGTGATGATCTGGTCGGTGGTGGACGCAACGTCCAACGAGTTGCGCCGGGCGGCCTGCGTCTCGTCGCGCCCGATTGGCATGGCGCGCGAGCGCGCGGACGAATGGCCGCCGGCTGTCCTGGCCCAGGGAGGTCTCATCAACGGCAATCCAGTGCCACCGATCAGTGCCACCGATGCCCTTCCCCTTGCACAGCTCGGCCCACCAATGGGGCCAGCTGGGCGAGGAGGGGCGCGCCTCGGCAGTATCGGTTCTGATGAACTGCATCCGACTGCCGCGGGGGCGCATCGACAACCTTTCAACGAGGCTCGACATCTGCCGCGACCGGACGCAGCAGGCCAGTCAATTCATGAGCGGCAACGAGGGGCTTAGCTTCCTTAAAGTGCGCGCGGATGGCGCGTCGAACGCCCGACTCGCCGCGCCCCTGAGCGCAGCGACGTGGCCTGCCCCGCGACCGCTCGGCTCTGCTCGCCCGTGTGGCGGGCCTTGCAGCTGCGGCGCCTTGAGCGCGAGATAGAGGGGTCGCGGGGCGACCTTGCCTCGGCGGCCCGCGCTGCCCAACGGCGCGCGTTCCTCGGCGCGCCCGCGCTGGGGCAGAGCTGGGGCGGCATGGGTCCTGCTGCGCTGGGATCGGCGCCGAGCCCCTCTGCGCCGGCCGGGGCCGCGTCTGGGGGCTGCGCATCTAGCGCGGTGCCGCCGGCGCAGGGGGCGCGCCCGGCGGCGGAGATCGATCGACTCGGGCGCCGACGCAGACGCCGCCAGGTCGGGCGGCGAGGAGATAGTCGCCGACGACCCCGAGCCACGCGACATTCGCGTGTGACATGCGGTGCGCGCCTCTGCTGGACAAGCGAGCGCGCCGAAGCGCGCCGGCGCGCCTTCGGCGACCGCCCGCCCGCGCGCTGCGCCCAGGTGGCATCGAACGGAAGGGCGAGGCCACGTGTTAAACTTCTGTCTTGGCCGCCCTGTCTGAGAACGACCCCCGGAAGGCCTTCGCGGGCTTCGGGAAGGGCGAGGGCGAGGGTGTGTGTGCTCAGGGCCGCGGGCGCGTGTTCGGGCCACCGTGGCAATCCCGTGGGCCTTGGCGGGGTGCGTCTCAAATTCTGCGAATGCGATTCTGAGGGGCACCTCGCGCGCGACTGCTCCTGTCGCCGCCGGGCAAGGGCGCGGCCCCTCCCATGGCGCCCGCGCCGCGGCAGTGCCATCGGGACCGCCGCCCTTGACCTTCCAGAACAGCAGGGGCCGCCGGGGCCGGCCGAGCAGCGGCCCGTGCCAGGGCGCGCGCGACCGGGGTGGCCAGGGGCACTTCCGGGACTTTTTGGCTTGTGGCCAGGGTCGCAGGGGGCGGCGATCCATTGCTGAGAGCTGATCCCTGGAGCGGCGGACAGCCGGCTCCACGCCGCGGTCGCGTCGGCGCAGCGGCCGCTCGACCCATCTTTTTCGTCGGGCGGCTCGCGGCGACCGGTTGGCCGCAGCCATTGGTGACTTTAGATAGGGGCAACGTCGTCATCCTCGCCCTCTCCGCGCGGGGCCGAATTGCGACCGCTACGTCGGGGGATGGCCGACCTCGTGGACCGCGCGCAGGTCTCCGCGGCGCCGGCGGTCCTGGGGTCTACGTCGCCGGGGCGTCGTCGGGCAGCAGCGGGGGCGCCGCCGGCCGCGCCGGCGTCGGGGGCGCCGACGGGGCCGGCGGCCCCAGCAGCTTCGGCGGCGCCGTTGCCGCCAGCAGCGACATGGCGGTGGACGCAAGTTGGCGGCGCATTCCCATTGGGACAAGCCCAGGGGCGCGACCGGATAGTCGACCCCAACGCGCGCGTCGCCGCGCCCCCAACCCAGTCTGCCGGCGCGCAGTTGCCGTGTAGGGTTTGCATTCCTTAGTCTCGGCCCTCGGCGTCGGCGCGCCGCTCGGATCGAGCTCCGCGTGGCCGCCGCAGTCCGCGCCGGCAGCTGCGTCGCCGCCAGTGTTGGAGTCTCCCAATGATTTGGCCCTGTTCAATCAGAACAGCCTCGTCGACGTGAGCCAGCCGCCCGGGGGTGTAGATGCGCGGTTCGCCGGCCGCGATGCCTGGGTGTCCGGCGGCGGCCGATCCGATCGCGACGTGCCCGCCGCCCTCGACCGCGCGCGACGACGGCGCCTCGAGCTCCACAGCGCGCAGCTGGATCTTGACGTGGCGGTGCCCTGCGACGCCCGGCTGGACATGCGCGTGCCTCCCCGCTGGCCGACGCCCCCGTGGTGGCCGACCTCGTCGGGCACGGGGTCGAGTCCATCTAGCGACTCGCCGTGCCCCCTGGCCGGCGCCAATTTTCCAGGCGGTCGGCTAGGCGTCGCAGTCGACGCTGGCGCCTGGGCCATTTTCTGGCGACTGTGCGTCGCCGCCCATCTTGCGCGCGAGGCCCGAGGAGCCAGACTGCACTTTTCTGAAGAGAAGTTGTCGTTTCAATTCTACGCCGCAGGAGTCAGCAACGGGTCGCAGGTAGCGAGCTACGAGGCCCCCGTCGCAGCGACTTCCGCGACGGCGCGACCTGTCAGCGCAGCATGCGCGCCCGAGCCGCGGAGCGCACAGGCGCTGGCCTCCTTGCCCCGTTAGGCCCGCGGTCCGCGCAGCCCATCAACTGGGCGGCGGAGACAGGCGTAAACCGCGAGCGCCTCTCGTTTTCAGGGCCAGGCCTCTGGGAGATCACGCGGGGCCTTGGCGCCGTCAATTTCGACCCCGTCGACGACTGCGACGAGCTCGGGCCGTGCTCCAGGGGCCTGCTGACCAAGCAGCTCGCGCAGCTGGCGGTGGGCAACGACGACCGGGATTGCGACGCCACCGACGGCCGCGAGTTCCAGAAGCTCAGCTCTTCAGCCCCGACGCGCGGGCACCCTCGCTGGGCGCGCGCAGGGCCGCGGGCCGCGACCTTCACGCGCGCGCGGACGTCAGTCTCGCGACCTGTGGTCGCTCATTGGCGTCGACGGGCAGTGCGGCCCCAGCGCCGCGGGGCGCCTGCCCGCGCGTCGCCCCCCGCTCGGCGCTCGCCTTCAAAGGGGCGACGACGCGGGCGGCGTGGTGGGCCCCGGCGTCCGCGGCGAGACCAAGGTGATTATGTCCAGCGCTGGCCCGCGGGCGTACTTGGTCGAGCAGGGCCTTCGCATTGCTCGACTTATATTGGGGCGATTCGTCAGCGATGCCGCGATCGTGGTCGTCCCCAACTTTCCCTCGACCTCTCGCGGGCCCGGGGGCTTCGGGCGCGCTGGCGTGACGTTCCTCAGTCAAAACTCCACCGCGATGGAGCTGGGTGGCGCCTCCGCGGAGCCTCTCGGTGAATGTGTCACCGAGGGCTCGGTGGGGCTGCCTCGCTAGGATGCGGCCGGGCCTGCCTGGCGGACTTGCCCCAGCAGGAATGGGCGGCGTCCCGGGAAGGGGCGCGACGCTAGCGCTGCAAGATGACGCGTTCGACTTCGTCAGCGCTTCTTACTTCGAGAGCGCTATCCAGGCGCTGTCCGACGGCGCGCTCCCCGGCGCCAACTGCAGCATGCCGTGAATCGCGTGCGACGCGAATAGGGGTGGGGGCCACCGCGTCTTCGATTCTCTCCCGAACTGGTGCGCCCAGGTCAAGGATGCTGGCGCTGGGCTAGTGATCTTTGGCCTGCGTGGCCGGCGGCGGCGACGGCCCGCGGCGCGGCAGATTTTCGACGCCCGCGTGCTCCGCCCCAGCTCGCGTCGGGTTTGCCGCGCGCCTTTGGCCCCAGTGGCCGAGCGCAGCAGCGATGCCTTCGCGGTGCTCGCCGGGGCGCTCGTCAACAGCCGGCTGCGCTGGTGCGACATCGAGCTAAAGGAGTGCATCCACGACTGGGCGATGACCGGCTGGCGCGTGTATTTGGCTCTGATGTGCGCTGAGCACTTGCGACTTGCGACTTTCTTATTGGCGTGCAAATCCTGCTGTGCAGCCAGAGGCGTATCTAGGAAGATGCGTGTCCAGCGAAGCGCGACGGCAGTTTGCTCGCCAGGCTCGAATGCCTCTGTCGGTCCAACCGGCAGCCGCAATCACCGCCAGCACGATGAACGGGACCGGGTGCGCCATGCTTCATGCGCCACTTGATCAGAGGTAAGGATAACGGACAGACGCGGAAGGCGCCTGGCGACTTCGTCGTCGGCGCCCACCCCGCGGCGGAGCGCGGGCGCCATAATAATCATAAAATACAAGGAGGCCACGTGGCCAAATCGCGACTGCAGGTCGTTGAGGGCCAATGCGGTGACAGCGGCGCCGACCATGCAGGTCTGGCCCCATGACATCCATGGGGCGCCTGGGGACATCCACGGGGCCCCCTGGGAAATTCGCAGGAATGCTTAGGATATCCATGGGGGTCTTTGGGACATCCATAGGAGTCCTTAGGACAACAATCCTTAGGAAACCTGGTTACTCAACATAAGAAGAGAGCAACTTCGATGCGCAACTCTCCCCCGCGATAGTAAAATTCGGCCTTGCCGTCTCTCTTCCCCGACCTAACCTGCGTTGCTCTGTCGTTGAGGGGGGGGGTGACTTTTATTATCGGCGGCGCGGGGTAATCTCCTGGACTTTTTAGCCATTGGCAAGCCGGGTCGAGCCGGCGAGCGCGACGACGACGACGACGACGACCTCCAGGGCAGCCCCGCCTCAGGCCTGCCCACCTGGTGGTTCCGGGGCTCGTCGGCCCCAGATCCGGATCGCCATCTGGCGAGCGTTCAAAATCGGAGTCCACCGCGTGTTCCTGCGCCGCCGAGTCTGGGGCCATAACCGCGTTCGACGACGTCCGGCGGCCGCCCCACCCACCTCGATTCACTCGACTGTGGCGCAGACGTCATTGGGGCACTCGGTGAGGAGGCGCGGACTAGCAGGCTAACTATCCGCCGCCGCGTCAGAGCCTCAGCTGGCGAGAACTTCGACCGGGTTGCTGGCTGCAACCGTAGCGACGGGGGCCCGCGGCGAGCCGTGGAGCGATGAGTTCGCACATCGGCCCCTAGTAGCCATCGTGGCTCCCGCCTGCCGATCCCCTCTGTCAGTGGGCGCCCTTCAGCGATGGGAACTGCCGCGCCTGGCCGCGTTCCTACGAGGGCGCGGCCCCGCGCGGCCGATTCTGCGGCTACCCCGCGCAGCTGCAGATCGAGCTGGGCGGCTACTTCGTCGAGGAGCAGCCCGAGCCGTCGTGGCCGCGCGCTGGGCCGCCCTGGCCAGGGGCGCCGGCAGCGCAGAGCGTGGACAAGGTCATCTTCGACCAGCGTCATTTTGGGCTTCGGGTTCGCCGCGGAGGCATCTTGAAGAAGGCCCCGGGGCTGGTCTCCAACGCCCCGGAGATCCTCGGGCAGTTTTCCGACCTCCGCTGCCCGGGCGCGCGCGCGCGTCCACGTCGGGTCGCAGCGGTTTCGACGCCCAGATGTGGCCATGGAAGAATGCGGGGGGAACTGGCCAGGCAAAAGTGGAATCGCGTCGCCGTCTGCGGCGTCCGCATCTCGCGAGCTGCGTTCGCGAATGCGGCGCGCGATCAGCAGCCTTCCCAGCTGCGGCTAGCGGCGCCGCTGAGGGGGGGATATCAGACGCGAAGGTGCCGATCGCGCACGCTGCGCATGCAAGGCGCGCAATCGCAACGTGTGGACGGGCTCGCCCGCGCACTCCAGGGATCCAGCAGCGCTCCGCTGCCCGCGCGGCGCGCCGATTCATTGGGGGTGCCCCAGCTGTCGGGGGGAAATGGAACGCGATCGCCTCGCGCGCTTTCGTGAGTTTGGCAAGTGCAGGTTTGCGGGCCTCCGTGGTCGGCCGCGCCCGCGCGCTGACCGGCGCCTGCGAGCGCCTGCGCTGATGGGCTTGTTTCCCACCGCCGCCGCCGCAAGTTTTGGGGGGGGGGGGCGGGGGGCGATGATGATGATGATGATGATGATGATGATGATGATGATGATGATGATGATGATGATGATGATGATGATGATGATGATGATGATGATGATGATGATGATGATGATGATGATGATGATGATGATGATGATGATGATGATGATGATGATGATGATGATGATGATGATGATGATGATGATGATGATGATGATGATGATGATGAGGAGGAGGAGGATGAGGAGGAGGAGGAGTAGGAGGAGGAGGTGGAGGGGGGGGGGGAGGGGGGGGGATGAGGTGGCGGTGGCGGCGGGAAGCAAGTCCCCCACTTGCGACCCGGGGCCGCGTCGCTCCAGCGATCGGCGAGATCGGCAATCCAGCGGCGCAGACCTCGGAGTAGGAGCAGCAGACGAGGCTGCTATCTCACCCGCGCCCTTAGGAGGGCCATTAGCCAGCTCATCGTCCAGCGCTGGAGCTCAGGGTGCAGGATAGGGCGACTGCGTTTATCGACGGGGTCCGAGCTAGTCCAGCATCGGGCGCAGAGCCTCGTGGAGCAGCGCCGCGAGTTGCCGGCGCAGCTGCAGTGATGCCAGCGCCCTCAGAATGGAGTCGCTTCGGCGTCGCTACCTCCGTAGGTGTACTTCGCAGCGCGACTCGAACGAAACGCGCGTGCAGGAGCCGCGCAAACTACGCATCTGGTGGCGGCGTGCCGCCGTGGAAGGGGATGCGCGCGGACTGCGCGCAGTCTTCGAACCGCGGGTCATCGTCGACTTCGTCCTCATGGCGGTCAACAGTCGCAGGGGGCGTTGAAACATGCGACCGCCGCGCGCCGCGCCACCCCTATACTCCGCCTCTCGACGCGATTCAGCCGGCGCGTCGAGTGCGACGCCCTGTTCTACAAGGATCGCACGATCATCCGCCTGATCTGTTGCGCCTCGCGGCGGCGTGGCGGTCGGAGGGTCGCGCCCAAGCGCGACTCGGCGCTGCTTGCCGCCGTCGACCGCTCATGTGTCCAGTTTCGGCCCGATGGAGACTTTGATGGTGGGCGGCGAGGGCGGGGCGACCTCCGTGTACTTCGTGGAAGAGATGAAGAGGAGAGGAGTGCAGGTTGACATGCGTGCTCCGCGCAAGCGCGCTCGTTTTGTCAAGCGGCGCGGGGCCGTGCTGCGACGGGGACTTCCGCGGGAGAGCAGTTGGGGCGTGGAGGCGTCGCGGCGAATTTCGACTCCATGCTGGCATCTGCTGCCATCCTTGCTGGCAATGGCCGCGCCCACGTGGGCGGCGCTGCGCCGTGCAACGTCGTCTTTGGGCGGTGGCCGCCCATGCTGCCGCCGCTGAAAGCCGGCGATCAGGGTGAGGCATCCGGCGACTGCGTCGCCGGCGCCGAGCCTCCAGCTGGTCGGGGAGTGCAGCGCGCCCAAGGGATAGCATTGCAGCGCGCGATCGATGGCGCCGCATCGATCGCGAGCGTCAGCCGTGCCCTCGAGGCCCGCGTCGCCGAGACTGGGGAAGGCCATTTCAGCGTGAAGCAAGGTGGCGGCCATTCACAGCCGCGCCGAGATGGTCTGCAGACTCCAAGACGCCCAGGCCTCTAACGGTGCCGTCTTCGACGAGATGGGCGTCGACGTGGCGCGAGCAGGCTTGGCCTGGGCCGCGCGGGGGGCTGCCTGGAGCGCGTGGCTCCGGGCTCTGGAGCCAGAACTTTCGGCCGCTGGGAGGGCGCCAAGGGCGCGCAGCTCACCGTGCAGGCACGACAACGCCCAGACGTCCTTGAAGCCTTGCGCCATCTTTCCCGCAGATGCTCTCAGCTACCAGGCGTTCGCGCTGGACGACTCATTCGCAGAAGGAAGCCTGTGGGCGAGTGGCCAGGTTTGCACCCGCCGCTTGGCCATCTGGTTGTTTTTTTCCGGAACCCTGCCGACGTCCGGCGCGTTCACCTCGACGGGCGTCGCATTCGACCTTCGCTGGCTCATCGGCGAGCATTAGATGGAAGTTCGCCGCGTCCAACAGGGGGTGTTGGCAGTTTGGCGCGAAGTCGAGGGGGCAGATGATCTGGCCCAGGAGCTGGGGGGGCTGTCGAGCGCCGACGGGCGGCGCGCCGCGGCCGACCAAATTCGGCTTGAAGCCGCGCGAGTGGCCCGGGCGCTCCGAGACGCAGCGCCATCTTCCATGCACCCACGCGCAGCGCCGCTATTGCTTGCGCGGGGCCTTCTTGGGCGACTACGCCGCGCAGGGGGAGGGGGTGCTGCGTCTTGATCCAGTGGTGAGCGAAGCATTCCTGAGCTTCAACGAGGCTGCGTCTGGCGACTGGCGCTGGCTCTCTTCAGACGGCTGCGCCTGGCGTCTGCGTCGCTGGCTCTCCTCAGATAGCCGTGCTTCGCATGTGCGCCGCCGTCGAGGCCGCGGGCGTCGAGCGCGATGCCGACCGTCTGTTCAGCGAGAAAGTTGCGACGCTGTCGGAGGGCGCAGCAGCCGTCCTCGTGCCATCTGGGTTGCGTGCGCGCGTTTCGTTCGGCGGCCGCATAAGGGCGCCCGAAAGGCACGAGGTTGGCGGGGCCCCCCGGTGCTGCGCGGCGCTGGGCTTCCGCGACATGGGCGCCGGAGCCCTGGAGACGTTCGCCGTGGCGTCGAAGCGGGCGTCTCAGCGCCGACTATCCTGAGAGGCGGCGCGTCGCCCTGACCAAGGGTGCGTCTCCCTTTGCGTCGAGAAGGCATTCCTGCGAGGCATGGCCCATGCATAGAGCATAGATATAGGAGCAAGGTGAAACAGGTTCCAGGCGCGAAGAGTTTTTTTTTTTTTTTTTTTTTGTGGGGGGGGGGGGTATATATATATATAAATAAAAATATATAAAAAAGAGAGAAAGCCCTAGGCGATTCTCTCCCCGCCACTCCCTTCCTCTCTCTATATATATACATATATTATTTTCCTTCTCTTTCTCTATGTATTTCCACGTTTGCTTTCTCTCTCTCTCTCTCTCTCTCTCTCTCTCTCTCTCTCTCTCTCTTTATATATATATACATACATATGTATATGTATATATATATATGTATATATGATGTTTTTTTTTCCTCTTTTCCTGCGTCAAAGCTGCGCCGATCTCTCTCCCACCTAGCCGAGAGCACGGCTTCGCCTAGGAAGATCCATCAAAAGGACACCGCGCGCGCCCGAGCGCAGCAGAACTTTATAGCATGCACCGCTCGTATGTTCAATCACTCGAGCGGTTTGCAGGCGGCGGCAAGGGCGGCAAACGGCACGAAGTACGTATGTCCCCAATCCAACGTCTTGTGCGCGTTCATCTTACGCCACTGCAGCTCCGCCAGCTGCGCGCGCCACTGTTCGCGGTCCGAGTGACTCGGCATTCTACCGCCGCAGCGGCGGCGAACCCAGCGTTTGACCACGGACCACACGGCCTCGATGCCGTTGGTTGTGAACCCGTTCGGGTTCACAATTTCGCCTGCAGAGTGCGCGACGAGCTCGTGGCGCAGGTCCTTCGCCGTCCAGCGCTTGAGCTTCTTGAACTCCTTCACGGCCGAGATCGTGGCGCCCCAGGAGTCGCTGACCAGCACAGTGCCCTTCTTGAGGAGAAGGTGCATGTTCGTCAGCATCTCGTCGCGCCCCCGCGGCTTGCCGTTGAAGGCGTCCAGGGGGTGGTCGAGGACTCGGAAGAGCCAGACATCAGGGCGGCCCTGGACAGTTGCACCCCACGCCCACACCTGATCTTTCTGGGGGCGCGCCGCTCGCGCGAGTCGACCAGGCTTCCGCTTGTTCAGGTGCGCTTCATCCACTTGGGCGACGATCTTGTAGTTCTTGATCTCGCTCTTCTTGCGGGGGCCGACACCAGCGTTCCTCCGAACGGCGGCCGCCTTGGCTACCGCTCGGACCCTGGCGCGGGATTTCGCCTGAACGCCCCTCTTCCGCTTCTGCTTCTTGTTCGTTTTCGGCCAGAACCCGTTCGATGCCATGGCCGCGTGGAGCGCAGATGCAACCTTGGTCTGAAACGTAGAAACCCACCTATCGATCACGCAGTGGTGGCGCTCAGACTCATTCCCCATGATCAGTTTGGGGTAGTCGTACAGCCGCGTCGTCATCACATCCAGGAAATCCATCCACGATTTGCACTGCGCGCCTTCGAAGACGGCACCTTTCGTCAAAGACTTGTGGCTCTCCAGTCCAGTCGCGGCAGCGCCATGCCCATGCGCTCTTGTCCTTGCGGTGCACGACGTCATAGTCATTCCCACCGCAGCACGGGCACGTGTACTTGTCGGGGATGAAGCCCATCACCTGCGCGAGAATGAGGGCGAGCAAAGAGGGTACATTCGCGTACGCCCCAGTGTCAGCGACCCTTCTTGATGACGAACACCTGCATGGAGTACTGGCCGGGTGGCTCCTTCTTCAGGGAGAAGGGCTCGGGCATGTTCTTGAAGTCGCAAGTCTTCGCGCAGTCGCGCAGAGTTCCCCATTGGATGTCGCCCTCGTAGTCGCCCAGGTAATCCGCGAAGTGCACGATCATCTTGCCCGTCGCGAACTGCGCGGGTAGATCGGCGATTGCGCGGTGCCCTGCCGTATCCAGCCTGCTGACGTGGACGCGTGGGTGGTCGTTCGCCTTCATGTTTTCGATGTGCTGCAGCGCCTCTCCGAACGTTAAGCCTGGCGCGTAGCCGGGCAGGCCGAGCGAAGTCCCCAGGCTATCTGGCAGCACCACCGCGGGGTTGATGGCGGCCATGTTGCCGCAGGGAGAAGTGGGCGGGGCTTGGCCTCTCCGAATCACCAAGCTCGAGATGCAGATTGCTGCGGCCGTGTCACGCGCGCACGAGTGAACACGCATGCGCGCAACCCCAATCGCAAGCTGCGGTGTTATCACTGTCCACAACGGGGGGGGGCATTTTTTTTAGGATGCCCTCTAGACATGCGCAGTGGCAGTGTTTTGCTAAGACAGGTTTATGATTACTGTCGCGACGTCAACGCTTACGTTGCGCCGTTGCTGGTGTCGTTCGCTTCTCTGGGCGTAGCACTGCGACTGCGTTGCCTGGTGTTGTGTTACCCTCTTCGCCGCCCTGTCCTTCCCGTTCCCCCTTCCGCTGCTCCCTCCTCCTGCTCCTCCTCCTCTCCTCCTGCTGCTGCTGCTCCTCCTCCTCCTCCCCCCCCTTCCTCTTCCTCCCTCCTCCTCCTCCTCCTCCTCCTCCCTGCTCCCTTCCCCTGGCTGGCCCTCCTCGCTCTGCGCCGCCGACCCTTTCCGTCAGCCCGCTCTCGCCCCGCGCGGGCGGCTTTTCCTGCGCCCGCCGCGCGCTGCTGTCTCCGCAGCTAGTCTCCTTCCTGGGAGCTGCGCCAGAGCCAGTTCAGCTGCCTCGCGCCAGTCTTCGAGTACTCGTTGACCTGCTTCGCCCACTTCGTGGGCAGCTCCTGGGGCAACATCTTTAACCCCTGCGCTGCTCTCCCGCCCGCGCACACACGCGCCCTCAAAAAAAAAGCTCCTGCAGGCGCACCTTCAGGAAGGTGTAGTGCCAGTTCTCGAAGCGCTGGAGCTTGCGCTCGGCCTCGTCGCGCTGCTTCTCCGCCCTAGTGCGGGCGCCCTTCCGGTGGTTGAGCTGGTTCTGGCAGCGCCTCAGAGCCTCCTCGGAGGAGCGTGTTTTCGCTCGCTGCCGCCCTGCCTCCTGCCCCCCCCCCCCCCCCGTAAGTCCTCCGTTGTCTGCCTTTGCGCCTGATGCCGGTGAAACACCTCGAAGGGCGAACTTCACCTTGCCGCGCGGCAGTGCAGCCGCCCTCAGGCAGGCGCCCAACTCCGGGAGCTTGACGAGCGGGCCGAGTGCTCGCGCTGCATCCAGCCGGGCACGGGATGCAACGATGCGTCCCCAGCCCCCCATGAAGCTCTTCTTGGCCGCGCGCTCACCTGAGCGCAGCGCCGCGCCGACTGGGTGGGGCCCGGAACTCGAGGGCAAGCGCGCGACGTCCAGCTGTTGTGCTGCTGGTGTTTCGGAGCTAGTGCTCATGTTGCCCAGGCGTGTCGAGGGCCTGAATATTGCTGGACAGAAGGGGTACGTCCACCGGCCAACTGGCCGCGTCGAGAGCGTCTTCGGCAAGATGAAGGGTGACGGCGACGACTTCGCCAGCAGCCCCGCAGCTCGACGGCGCCGCGACGCTCGATCAGGGCGAGTACATCGGCGCTCTGATGCCAATCGGGCGCGTCGATCCGGCCAAGGCCATGGCAGACGAGCCGGCCAGAGGTCGGCTTCCCGACCTTTAGTTGCGTCTCTCCCCTGGGGTCAGCGGCCCGCGCCTTGTTCGCCCGCAGCCGCGTCGCAGCGTGCGTCTTCGCCCCGCAGAGAGCCGAGAACAAACTGCTCGATCGACGCGCGATGCAGATCGATTTTTTTCTGGCCCTGCAGAAGGACAAGGTGCGCATTGCATTCCCCCTGTCGGAGTGCGCTGAGAGACTCAGTGCGCGCGGCGACGGGGCCTTTCAGAGGAGGGCGGGGCCAGGGTCGGGCGCGGGAGGGGCCGCGTGCATGTGTCTCGGCAAGTGCCGTCGCGCCGGGGAGCAGGTGCGCCGCTTGGTGGGCGCTGTGGGCCGATCGCGCAAGCTCGTGTGCCGATCCTCATTCGGCTCTGAGCTGCTTGCAGCGCGCGGCGCAGCAGGCGGTCTGCAGGCGCGCCTCGTCGCGCTGCGCGAGACGGTGCATGGCCCCGCTTCTGCCGGGGAGATCGGGGGGCTGAGGGGGGGCGCGGGGCCGCGCGATCGTTGCTGACCTCGTCATGGGCATTGCGTCCGTCTTCAGCGCCCTGCGCGTGGGCCCAGTGTGGCCGCCGTCCGAGAAGAGTGTGGCTGGCCGCCCGTTGTGGTTGGCCGACCTGCTGCGCGCCAATCAGATGGGCGACTTGCACTGGTGTGGCACTCGGGGCGCGCGGGCCGACCGCGCGACCCAGGGCAGCATGGGTCGATGGCTAATCTTCAGCGTAGTGGGCGGCCGGATCAGCCATGGCCACGCCGCGGTCAATTGCGGTTGCGAGAAGTTGAAAGGGGGCCGCCCTGAGCCCACATCAGAGCTCACCCACGGCAGAAATATGGATATTATTCTCGCGACTGTGTCAACAGCTCACGCGGAGGCGAAAATCACATGCGCGTGCGACTTCAGCGGGCGAGATCGATGAGTAGCGCGCTCTAGTGAACGGGTTTGCCCGGACTGTGTCCAGGTAGTTCGCGGAAGTTTTTTGCGGGTTTCTTGGGGCATCCCGCATCGATTCAGGTGCTGGGATCAGTTGGCCTGCTTCGGCCATCCCCGCGGGCTCTGGCGGGGGCGCTTCTGCTCCTGCCACTGACGACGTACAACGTTTCGGCGTTTGGCGCCGCAGGGGTTCAATGTGCCCTCGGTAATTAGGAATGGAGTGGAGTCCGCCTACCCAGGGACATGCCGAGATCGGATGAATCTGTCCCCTCGCGGCAAGGCAGCTTGTATGAAGGGGCGTTTCATGGAGTCCTCCTGTTGCGTTGGTGCTTTGGAAGGCGCGGCGGACTTGCTTGAGCACCAGTCTCGTACGGTAGCTCCGTGTCCAGTGCCCGGTTTCTCACCTTTGCTGTCCTTCTGCGCTGTCTCGGATCCAGGCTCGATCAGTGCGCTGCGCCCGCCTTACACGCGCCTTAGGCATATCGCTTAACACGATCCTGCGCTGTACTTCTTTTACGGAAGACATCCTTTTCTTTTTTACATCATCATTCCTAGTTTCGTCTTCCCCCTTCCCCCCTCTTCTTCCGCGTCGTGGTTTTGACGCCGATGTGGCTGGGCGCGCGTCCACCTAGGCTTCGCGGGGCGGTAGGGCGGGCTGCCGATGGGCATTCTGCCTGCGCTGGAGCAGCAGCCCGCCCCCGCGAGTGCAGCTGTATGCGCTGATTATGCTGCCCGTGACTCCACGTGCGATTGTCGAGTGCAGTGCAATCATTTGAATGTTTTGCAGGGGTGTCGTCGACCGTTGGCGTCCAAGTCCGTGTCGGGCACAATATATTTGCGGGTTGATTTTCATCGGGCTATGTGCGCGCGGAGGCTTTCTGAAGTTGTTACAGATTAGTTATCGATCGACCCAGACCACTCGCCAAGGCATGTGCCTGTCCCTTGTTGAGTTGTATGTCGCTCGTGCTGCTTACTTCTTCGCCGATGAGGCTGCTGCTCGAGGGCAGCTGCCGAACAATTATATTCAGCGCGCCTTTGATGCCGATGCGTTTGCGTCCGGTGCGATTCGACGGTTCTTCGCGGTCCGAAAGGATTTTTTTCGAAGTGTGAGCGTGGGGGGGAGCGAAACCGTCCCCCGTCGAAGGAAGCGCCATTCCACGGTGCAAGGGCGCGGGACATGACTGTCGCGTTTCTAGAGCTGTTGTGCGTTGCAAGATTTGCTGCGCAAGAAGCGTAATGTTTCTTTTGCCTGGCCCTTGCAAACCCAGTGTCGTATGATTCACGCACTCCCAGCCCGTGAGTCACTGCCGTTGAAAAATGGCAAGTTCCTGATGATGCGGGCCCCTCACCCGATGTCGGAGTTATGGGATCTATTTCATTGTCCTGCGGTGTTGAGATGCGTTTTGGCTTGTGGGAAGTGCGGGGGGTCTGTAAAACTCAATCCCCCCTTGCAAGGGGTAGGGAAGAAGGAGGGAACGAGGGTGGGAGGGAGGAGGATGTTTGGGATGAAGGACACAGGTTTTCTTGTGTTTTTCTTCGCGCCTGAGCCTTCAGGGGGGGTCTCGTCGCCACCGCTTGGAGGGAGCGGCCAAAGCCCGCCGCCAGACTCATCCCGAGGCCCGTGATTTCGGAGAGTGCAGGAGAGGAACATGAATGTGAAGACAGCGTGGGCCGTTTCATTTCGATTTCGTTTTGCTACGACGGCGAAGTGGAGACAGAACCAGGAAAAAAGGAAACAGCACGAGCACGAAATTCACTGTTTATCCCTGCTTTGGAGAATGCAGGAGGGGAACATCAATATGCAGACGTGGAGGAGGTGAGTCAATCCCACGTCGTATCAGCAAGGCCTCGATGCGCCCTCCCTTCCCAAGTCCTTTTCGCCACACGTCCCCCCAACATCCCATGCGCCCCTCCCCCATGATGGGCGAGTACCATGTTAGTGGGCGTGCCATTCCACCGAGAGCCCCGTTTCGAAAAGGGTCATCATCCGTCTTTCGATCTACAGGGAGTACCACGGGACAGGCTCAAAGTCCGAAGCGCAGTTTAGCCGCAGCACGGACTTGGCACCAACCACCCTCCGTCCATGTGGCAGTTGGACATTTGAAACTAACTGTAATATGACACGGACGCAATGTCAGACGGTATCATCACTTTGGAAACCAGTGCCCTCAACCCGTGCAGGTGTGGCACAATTCTGTAGCTCGGGCAGTGCAGTTGGGGGTGTTCTCAGGCGACACCACGATTTTGAAAAGGAGGCGCCTTCAATCACTGTGGCGATTGAACAGTTTGAATGCGAAGGTGCGCGGCGCTAGGTCAAGGACCACTGTCTGAACACGATTTGCCCTTCACCCGTATCAGTGTTGGACGTGCTTAGGACTATCCTGCGCAGCGCTGATGCGAGAACCGCATATTGAAAACGGCCCGCCCTCCATCCTTATAGAACTATCAGACGTTTCCAGCACGAATGTGCGCGGCGTGAAGGCCATAGCCAGATTGTGGAAGCTAGCTTCACTCAATCTTCGTAACAGTTGTACTTTTCGATCTCCACGGACGTATGTGACGACAAATGAGGACGAAGAGGAGGTTGAAGATACTACAGTCAAGCAGCTAAAGAAGCTGAGCCAATGCAAGGGTGGAGGAGGAGGAGGAGGAGGAGGAGGTACGCGCGAAGAGACAGGTGTTTAACATCACAGGCTGCGTGCGACGAGGAGGAGGAGGAGGAGGGCCAGCAAGAGAAATATCATGTTGGATGATTGGGAGGATACTGATGCTGCTGATGATGATGATGATGATGAGGCCCGATCAAGCGTAGCCACGAGCGCGTCCCAGGAAACTCATAATGACTTTCACGCATCCCCGGAGCCTAAGCTCGGTGACGGGCGCTGTTTGGCCATACCTTATGTTCGGCTCGACATGTTTGGCGCTCGATATGCAATACCTTATGTTTGGCGCTCGACATGTTTGGCGCTCGACATGTTTGGCCATATCTTATGTTTGGCGCTCGATATGCTATACCATGTTTGTACCTTATGCTCGGCTCGGACGTGCGCCTCAGGGTGGGGCGCGCAGTGCTAGCACGTCCTCCTGCGTCCACATCGAGCAGGAACGACGACGACGTCGACGACGTCGACGACGACGACGATGACGTCGACGACGACGACGCCAGCGCGGGGGGAGCGTGGGGTCGAGGGGGGTGTGGGGCCGCGACCGTGCTGCGGCCACCCGGCCCGCCCTGCTCGGCGGCCCCTTGGCGCATCTAGGAGGCCCTCGATCGTCGCCGCCGCCGCCGCCGCCGCCGCCGTCGTCGTCGTCGTCGTCGTCGTCGTCGTCGTCGTCGTCGTCGTCGTCGTCGTCGTCGTCGTCGCGTGGGTATGGTAGGCGGCAGAGACGGCCAAGATCGAGCTTTCCAGCAAGGCGCGCGGGTCGCTGGGGTCCGTGCCGGAGCGGGGTGCCAGAGGAAGAGGGGGGGGGATGCAGGGAGGGAGGTGAGGGAGGAGGTAGGAGATGGAGGATAGGGAGGAGAGGTAGGGATGGAGAGGGAGGTGGAAAGGGGGAGGGTGGATATCGAGGTGAGGCAGGGAGGAGAGGGAGGAGAGAGGGAGGAGTGAGATGAGGTATGTCGAGGAGAGGGAGGTAGGAGAGGGAGGAGGGGAGAGGGAGGCGGGCAGGAATGAGAGGGATCGCCTTCGAAGTGGAGTCCGAACTGGTGGTGTGGGAGGGTCGCGCCGTATCGCCGATGCAGTTGCGATGCGGTTCGATTTGAAGCACGTTTCTTACCACGTAACCAATTCATCTACTCGGACTCCATGTGGGAGGCCTCCAGGTTGAGTTGGGGAATGATGAAGATTGTGTTGTGACAAAGCACGGATCGGGAAGCGGACAACATATTGCCCACGCATGCCAGTGCATGGCCCTTCACTCGCGTGAGAGGCCTTGCACGCACATGGGACGGAGTGTGGTGGATATAGGAGAGATGTCTGCATTGAGTGACGAGCCGAAGAAGGAGGGAGGAGCAATGGGGGATGAGGAGGAAAATAATGAAGAGGTCGATGCGGTGGAGTTGTGTTATGATGATGATGATGGTGATGGTGATGGTGATGTTGATGATGATGATGACGATGATGATAATGATGGTGATGGTGGTAGTGATGGTTTTGATGATGCTGGTGGTGATAATGGTGAAGATGATGGGTGATGGTGATGCTGATTGCGATTGCGAAATTGACGATGAGGATTTTACTGAACATGATGAGGACGATGCTGATGTTGATGATTTTGATGATGTTGATGATGGTGATGATGATGGTGATGGTGATGACGACGAGGCGGAGGAGGATGAGGACGACGATGATGCAAGAGTCGACGAGGTGCCGTGGTCAGATAAACTGGGCTAAGACTCCCCAGGATGATGACGGTGATGATGATGATGGTGCTGCTGATGCTGCTGATGATGATGACGACGATACTGATACTGATACTGATACTGATACTGATACTGATAGTGATACTGATACTGATACTGATACTGATACTGATACTGATACTGACACTGATACTGATACTGATGATGATGATGATGATGATGATGATGATGATGATGATGATGATGGTGCAGACGATGATGATGGTGAATAAGTTGATGATGCTGCTGATGACGATGCTGCTGATGCCGATGATGCTGACGATGATGCTGATGATGATGCTGATGATGATGATGCTGATGATTCTGATGATGGTGGTGGTTGTGATTATTCTAGGAAAGCTGATGGTGACCTGCCATACTGTACAGCTCTTATTTCCGATTATAGACTCCCCTCACCAGTGCGCCTTGTTTTTTTTACAACGGCGTGCGCCCCGACGATCGCACCCTGTTTCTTGTTAGGGGAAGTGTTGGGGCTCAATCGGTGTCGTTGGGCACCGTCTGAGACGTCCTCGCAACTGATATCGACAAGTCGCGCTCTAGCTCGAGACCTCCTTGCAGGTCCATGGGGAGCTTTAGACCCAGGGGCACAGTTCTGTTGACCCCACGTGGGGTGAGAAAAGTGGGACACGCCCACTCTCCTCACCAGGCTCCAGGTAGTTGTGCCCGCCAGCCAAGCACACACCCAAAGTGGAGGCCAGGGCTGAGCCGTTGTTTTCTGGTGAGGGGAGTCTGGCATCGACAGGCTTTCCAATGCGTGCAGTCAACACGCATAGTAAGGATGAGCGACTTTCCAATGTTACCCTTGCATCCTTGCCCCTTCGACCCATCCTAAGCCGCCTTCGCTGGCCGCGCCCTGGTCGCAAAGGGTCGACTTGGCCTTCCAAGGCCCTTGCATCCTTATCGTGCGTCAATCTCATACGGGCTGACTGTACATATAACATGGCATCGATGGGGATGGTGTGGTGGCGGAGGGAGCTCGGCCACCCGCCGGGGTGCGACGATACTCGCGCGGCGAGAGTCGCGGCCTTGGCCTGCGATGTGCACTCCTCTCGAGGGAAGGGATACGGGGACCATAATCAGGATGTCGCAGGATCTTTGCGATGCCGATCTCGGTCATGGTCTATGCCGGCCGTCACCGAGTCGCGAGGATGATTCACGAATTGGCGCCTGCCAAGATCCGCGGTGACCAAAATCGGCACGACGCTTCTGCGTTCAACCCCACGAGGGTGCGAGTGTGACCGCGCGCCGCGCACTGCGGGGCGCGATGCGCGAGGTTGGGGACCCAGTGGGTGGGATTCGACCTCGGCGCGAGGTGCAGACCGACATCAATCTGCCCTTCATCACCGCCGACCAGACGGGCCCGAAGCACTTGAACCTACAGATGACCAGGCGCGCGCGGAGCCGAGCGCCGCCCTGCTAGGCTTCGATGTTTGTTGCGTGACGGTCGGACGTCAGCGCTTCCGAGCTCCGCCGGTCGGGGTCCGACGCTTCTTCGGTCTGCTGTGCATGCTTCAGGCATGCCTGGGCATGCCTGGGCATGTCTTCGGAGGAGGAAGAGGTACCGATATACCCTTCCTTCGTGTTCGGCTTCTTGAGCCTCCTGGGAGACGCTCGTCGCCACAGCTGGATTCGCCTCGAGGTCCATGTCTCTGGACGCCCGAAATGGGTACGGAAAGAATGGGTACAATGCCCAACAACAGTTCCTGTTCATTTTGAACAGGATTCGCTGTCCACGCCGCCGCGGCCTGTCCATTCGAGACAGAAGGCCGTCTGCCCAACAGCGTCCGCTGTTGGTTTGGGACAACATTTGTTGTTGGGCATTGTACTCATTTTTTCCGTACCCATTTCGGGCGTCCAAAATGTCAGAGCACACCCCGGGAGAGGCCTGGGAAGTTGCGGAGTCGATACCTTTTGGTTTCCCCATGTTTACGGCATGTCCGACAGAAGACGGGCTTGGGTGGCAATAGCCCAGCAGTATTGCAGGTTCGGGCCACGTTGACACGGCGGCGACGCCAGCGCGGGCGTGAAAGGTTGAGTGCCGCCTGTGGCCTGGAATCGGCCGATATTGAGCGAATTGTTCAATCGGAGGGCCGCGATCGTTCAAGGTTGAACCCAGCGCCGGCGTCATCGTGATGTGAACCTGCCGTAGACCGAATTCGGAGTGTCAACAGCCCAGGCGGTCACAAGCATATTCATTTCATTGGACGCCCCTGAGGGGGCAGACGCCGCCGCCCAATGTTTTCGGATCGTGGATTGCGTGCAATGCTTATCATTTGAGTTCTCAGCGCTTCGCTTGTATCCACGGTTGGAGTCGGGTTCCCTCTCGGCTTCTGTTGTCGTGATGACTGGGTACACCCGCAAATCTCGTCCCACATTTATAGCCACAATGTTGTGATGGGGTTCAGGCATTCCTGGGGGCCCACTGCTTCGGCGATGGCACGTTGAATGAGCTTCTTCTTTGTGGATGTCATGCGTGTCTCTCGGAAGGTCTTTCGGGGGTTCTGGGCGGAATTTGTTGTGGCCCTCCCATCGGTGTGTCGGTGGCATTCGTGGGGCTCGCCTAGGGCGTCTTCGGGGCCTTTGTGACGTCAAATCTCCAGCCCAGGAGGGGCCAGAACGAGCTGAAGAACTTGACCTATCCCCCGCTCGTGATCTTCGTCCTTTCTCTTTGCTTCGTCCTCGCGCCAGCTGCTGCCTTCTCGCGGTCGCTGCTGTTGCAGACTTGTCATCTTTCTGTTGAGGGTGCGCGTCCCGTTTCCCGCCGCCGTTCGCTCGCCCCCCCCGTGCGGCCAAACAACATTTGGGGCCCTCTCTGGCGTCTATCCAGCTGCGTGCGCAAGTCCCGCCGCCGCGCCAGTCCAACATTCTCGGTGGATCTCGTTCACTGGGGGCACCAGAGGGCGTGCTCGCGAGGGATGAACAACATCATAACGACAATGTGGCTGAGGATGAGGATGGGGATGAGGATGAGGATGAGGATGCTGGTGATCATGGTGACGATAATCATCATCATCATCATCATCATCATCATCATCATCATCATCATCATCATCATCATCATCATCATCATCATCATCATCATCATCATCATCATCATCATCATCATCATCATCATCATCATCATCATCATCATCTTCATCTTCATCTTCATCATCATCATTATCATCATCATGTTCACCATAATAATCATTATCATCATTATCACCATGGCGCTGCTGCTGATGATGATGATGATGATGATGATGATGATGATGATGATGATGATGATGATGGTGATGATGATGGTGGTTGATGGTGACGGTGATGATGATTAGGATCGTCCTAATGATCGTTGTGGTATCCTGGGAGGCCTCGCGGTGGCCGGTCGGAGGCAGTTTTGAGGTCTCTTCGACGAAATTTGGTTTTGTTTGGGCTCCGTTGGGGCGTCTGGGGCTTGGGGCACTTCCGCGGTTCTTGCGACAGGGAATCGGGTTTGTTGGGGGCGCTGTTGGGGCGTCCGGGGCTCCCCTTAGGCGTCACTTTGGGGGTATTTGAGGGCCCTCGCGGGAACTCTGGGGAGGCTCCTGGGGCATCATGTTGCGCACAAAGTTTCACATGATTGGGGTGAACGATGGAAACGGGACGGGGGGGGTACTATTCAGGTTTGTTTTTGGCTCTTGGAAGGGCCCCCTGGGAGCTTTCAAGGAGGTGCCCGAGGCGGGCGAACAAGGCGACCAGAAGAGGCCCAGATGGCCGAGGAGGGCGCCGTGAGTTTGTCTGGGCGGCCTCAGAGAGCATCCGCAGGTTCGAACGTGTCGAACCCGCGGATATGCACGGAAACTTCAAGAGAGGCGGAAGGAACAACCCGAGAGAGCTATAATCGTCTAATGCTCTACAGTGTTTTTTTGTTTGTTGGGATGTGTGGGTATATGAGAGTTGAAGTGGAGGGGCATCCGGAGTTGCCGAAAGTGGCCCAATGGACGGTCCAGATCAGCCGAGAGGAACCTAGGGATGTCCCCCAAGCTGGCCCTGAAGGCTCCCGGAGAGGTCCATCAGAGGACCTGGCGGCGCCCGGAAACCTAGCAGCGGTGGGACGGAAGGGGTGACCAGTAAGCTCCCCAGGGTGCAGCCGGGGCCCTCGGTCTGGCGGAATGAGCGGGGGTTGCATGGAGGACCGTAATTAAGATGGGTTGTGAGGTCTCAGAGGCAGGGGTAGGTGTGAAAAGCGCGTTGGCGAGAGGACTTGCAAAAGGCACACCTGGAAGACCATTCTGTGGATCTCACACGCCGTGCCCGGTGGTGCGGCGGATCGCTTCGCTCATTCTGCTGGCCCATAGTGCATCGCTGTTGCTATATGTTGCTATGCCCACAGCGGGCAAGAATGAGGATTGGGGACTCGATATGGGAGGAGGAGGAGGAGGAGGAGGAGGAGGAGGAGGAGGGGAGGAGGAGGAGGAGAGGAAGAGGAGGAGGAGGAGGAGGAGGAGGAGGAGGAGGAGGAGGAGGAGGAGGATGGGAGGAGGAGAGAGGAGGGGAGGGAGGAGGAGGAGGAGAGGAGGAGGAGAAGGAGGAGGAGGAGGAGGAGGAGGAGGAGGAGGAGGAGGAAGAGAAGACCCCTCGAGGAGGAGGAAGAGAAGACCCCTCGATGGCTTCTTAGGCACTGTTGGGACCAAACTGGGTCGCGGACGAGACGCTTCTTTGGAAAGCTTCTTGGGGTCTCTTTGGAGACCTCTCGGGGGCCTCTTGGCAGCATTTTTGGGATCTCCTGGGGCCTCTTGGGAGCCCCGTGGGGCATCCTTTTGGTTTTTTGCGGGCCTCTTGAGGGCTTCTTTGGGGCCTTCTGGCGGTCTCGGGGACCAACCTTCGGGTTCGGGCGCCCCCTCTTGGGGCCCTCATGGGAGCCTCTGGAACCTTCTGGGTGGACCTCTTAGGCAGTGTTGGGGCCTTCTTGGGCCGTTTTTGGGCCGTCCTAGGAGCGTATTGGGCTGATTTTTGTGGCGATCTTGGAGGCCTCTTGGGTCGTCCTGGGCGGTCGGAAGCTTGAAAAGGCGGTGGCGCCAAAATCTGTCAAAAGCCCATCCCAAACTCAATGAAATTTGCCTCTTGGGGCCCTTTAGGGATTTTTTTGGGGCCCTCCTGGGCCGTCTTGCGCGCCTCTTGGGCCGTCTCGACCAACTTGGGACATCTTGGAACGCTCTTGGCCTGAGGCTGTGGGGCCTGCCATCTGTTTGGCGCCACCTTTGGGGCGCTCCTGGGGCGCTCTGGAGGCCCCAGGGCCGCCCAGAAGTTCCGGTATCCGTGGCCCAGACATGCCGGAAGCCTATTTGGACCTTTCTGGGACCTTGCCGGGGTGTTTCTCGTCCGGTGACCCCCGGGGGCCGCCGCTTGCGCGCGAGAGTTAGAAACATTCAGAACCTCTTACCAGAGATTTTAGTACGCCTCTGATTCGCTGGGCCCGAGAATTCCCACAGCAGTGTTTCCAGGGGACCTCGTTCGGGCCTCTTGGGTTCGGGTGTTTTTGATCTGACTGGTGGGGTGCGGCCCTCGGGGCGGGCGCAGAGGAGTTCTGCGTCTTTCTCTCTGTTTTACTACCTCCTCTGAGTCGTGACCCGCTCTTCAGAACTTTGAGCGTTCTTTCACTGTTAGGTCCAAGCTGGAGAGCATCGTCGACGACTTCCTGATCAGAACGAAGGCGCCCTGCGAGAACGCCAACAAGGACACCCCACGCCCTCCCCCTCTGCCAGCTGCTGCACGTGCACCCCTCCACTTCCGACTCCCTCGTTCCCGAAACAGCTTGTCTGTAAAGTCTAAAGTATGTGGCCCGCTGGATCCGGAATCGGGCGGGCGACGTTGTCTTCCATTGTCTCCCGTTGCTTTCCCTTTTCTCCCGTTTTCTCTCCCGTGTTCTGATTTTCCGTAGCCCCGACATGCACAAGGGCGACGGGGGTGCAGGGCCCAGGGGTAGATGCGAGAGAGAGGAGGGAGGAAGGATGGAGGACGGAGGGATGGAGACTTGGATCCTGGCGTCGCATTTTTTCACTGGGCAATTTCGCCCGGTTTCGGTCCTTGGGACCGTCACGAATCTATCAGGTTCCAAAGAAGAATCCCGATGGGTTCTAAGGGTTCGGGCCGTGATTCTCTTTGATTTTCCATATTTCTGCAACGTCGGATCCGAGGAGAGGAAGGGATTGAAGGGAGGGAGGGAGGGAGGGAGGGGAGGAGGGAGGGGAGGGGAGGAGGGGGAACCTGACCAGGAGCGCCACCAGGACAGGTCTCCATGGATGGACCTCACCGTGGGCAGTAACCCCAAAGCCCGGGCGCCCCCCTGTGTGACGGGGGTGGGGGCCCCCTCGGGTGCCCCTGGACCGAGGAAGGGACGGAGGGCGGGAGGGAGGGAGAAGGAAGGAGAAGGAGGCATGGAGAGAGGAGGGAACGAGGGGTGCGCTGCGGCGGGGGTGCGTGGCTCGGGGGGAGACCTGGAGGAAGGACGGACGATTGAGGAGGGAGGAGAGGGATGGGAGGAGCGAGGCGGGAGCAGGGGGGCGGGAGGGAGGGAGGGAGGAATGAGGGAGGGAGGGATGCGAGGAGGAGGGTCCCTTCTCCCCGCATTGTTTGGTTGCGAGTGAGAAATTACGCTCAGAGGCGGAGCGCCGCGGGGCCAGTCCTTCAAGAGGCCATGTCCTGTGGGTGGCGCTTTTCGTTGCTTGGGGTCTGGGCCACAACCCCATCGCCAGGGGGCGCCCCCCTTAGAGTGATGGGGGTGGAGACCCACTCGGGTGCCCACCCGGGCAGTGTTAGTGGGAATGAGGAGGTGACGGCGGGAGGGAGGGCGGGAGGGGAGGGAGGGAGGAATGAGAAGGGAAGGAGGAGGGAACAGGGGGCGCGGTGCTGGGGGCGCGGGGCTCAGGGGGAGACGCGAGAAAAGGAGAAGGGAGGAGGATGGAGGACGGAGGAGGGAGGGAGGGGAGAAAGGGAGAAGGAACGGGGATGGGATGATGGAGGAGTGCGGGAAGGATGCCGGAGAGGGGAAGGAAGGGCGGCTGGACGCAGCAGTACAGCAATTTGTGTGCCGACCATCGATTGTCTTTTGTTTCTGCAGATCCAAGGCAAGAGCGGTGTGCGCGTTTCCGCCCGCCGGCCCGCCCGAAAAGGATGGACTGAGACACCGGGCGGCCCAAAGCACGCAAACGACGTGCTCTGAGCCGCCTGGCTCTGGGGAAGGGAGGGAGGGAGGGAGGGAGGAGGGAGCAGGGTGCGGGGTAAGCGTGGCAATTCGAATGCTCGCGCGGATATTTGGGGTCGGCGCCAGCAACCCCAGGCGGCGCCTCCGGCGCCGCCCCTGGAGCGCTCCGCGCGCCAGGGAGTGGGGTCAAGCACCGATCCAAGAAATCTGCGCGGACCTTCGAAAGTGTACGTGTGTATTCGGGCTCGAGCTGAACGGTTTTGGCGATTCCATGCGCCGTTTTTTTTGGGGGGGGGGCTATCGTTTCTCAGCAAAGGCAGACCCAATGCAGAACGAACAACAACTACATCATCACTTAAGCGAGCACGAACACTACATCACAACTTAAACGAGCACGAATGTGTCCAGGCTATTCAGGGGTGCATTCAACATGGTTGTCCCGAGCAAGGACCACATGGTTTAACGTGTCCAGGATACTCAGGGGTGTATCTAACATGGTTGTCCAGAGCTGGCACCATGTGTTTTTACGTGCCTAGGTTACCCAGGGGCATATCTAACATGGTTGTCCCGAGCAAGGGCCACCTGTTTTAACGTGTCCAGGCTACTCAGGTGTGTATCTAACGTGATGGAAGGCTTTGTTATGTTACGATTTTATGTGATTATGTGCTATGCTATGGTTTGTAATGCCATTGTGTGACATGTTATGCTCTGTTATGTTACGCTATGTTTTGGTTTACTCTGGCCTTGTTTGTTATGTATTGTGGTGTTATGTCATGGCCGGTATGCTCAATGATGTCATCGCATTCGTTGTTATGACATGTTCTTTTATGTTTTATGTCTTGTTCTGACATGCTAAGTCATGGTGTGCGTTGTTTTGTGATGGCGTTGTGATGTAGTATGGTACGTGTGTTATGCCGCGCTCTGTCATGGTATGGTTTGTCATGCTATGTCATGTTATGTGTTTTGATGCTGTGCTATGGTGTGATATGTTCTGCCATGCTACGTTATGCCATGGTCTGGTACGGCACGGTATGATAGGTTATGTTATGATATGCGGTGTCATGCTGCATTATGTCCTGTAAGATACAGTCTGTCATAACTTGTGGTAGTATGCTATGCAATGTGCTGCTATGATGCAGCATATTATATCGCGCTCTGTCATGGTATGATGTGTCACCTGTGCTGCGATGTTACATGCCGTACCATTTGTGGTGTGATTGTGTACCATGGCGTCGTGTGTTATGTCATCGGGTGGTATGCTACGCTTTGCTTGGCAATGTAATGCTACATGATATGTTATGTATGTCTGTCCAGCATGGCATCACATGCGCTGTTCGGTGTTATTGTGATCTGATATGTTATGACATGCTTTGAGGCTGTGACATGCTATGGTTTGGCATGCCCAGTTATGCGATGTGTTCTTATGGTGCGCTTGCTTTGTCGTGCTATGTACTGCTCTGTGCTATGAAGCTGTGCTATGGTATGCACAGATCTGGCACGGTTTGTATTGTTACGATGCGTGTTGCCTTGATGCGGCATGCAACGTTTGGGTAGGTGTTTTTTGGTTGCGTGGTGTTATGTTCTGTTCTGTCGTAGCTTATAGTGTCGTGCTGTACTATTTCCTGCTATTGTATGATCGCGTTCTGTCAAGCTATGATTTGTCGGCGTGAGGCCGGACACTCGGGGACAATTGGGTGACCTGGGGATATGGTGGCCGTGGTATGCAGAGTGGTGCGAGGCGGGACTTTCGGGGACACTCAGGAGACTTGAGGGCTCTGGCGGCCGCGGTATGCAGAGTGGGCGAGTCGGTTCGAGGCGGGCTATTCGGGGACACTCGGGAGACCTGGGTATCTGGTAGCCGCGGAAAATGCAGAGATGCGCGAGGCGGGACAGTCGAGGACACTCGTGTATTGGGTCCTCGTTTTGACGAGACGGCGCCCCGCGTCTCCTCTTCTCATCCATCTCCTCCCTCCATCCTCCCGCTCCTTGCTTTCGTACAGCGTTTCGTGGACCATGTGGAGCTCCTCCGAAGACGGTGCCCACAACTGCGGTATGCACAACTGCATATGGTTGGGTTCTTGGCCAGGCTAATTTTCTTAGCCCGATCTTGGTCCCTTTCCCTCGATCCCTATCCCTCTTCCTTTTTCGTCCCTATCCCTATCCCATATATGGTTGAGGGTTTGGGCCCCCCCCCCCAATGTTAATGCCATCGGGCCCCCCCCCCCCGCGCGATGGTCCCCCCCCCTCCCGCTGTGGATGTGGTGTGGGTGTGGTGTGTTGCTGTGGGCGTGTGTGGGGTGACCCAATGTCCTCCCCCCCCTCCCCCCCTGTGGGTGTGGTGTGGGTGTGCGTGTGGCTGTGATTGTGGCGTCATGCTGACGTGCTTTCGGAAAGCTCCGGTGCTCGATGTTGCCGCCGCCGCCGCCGCCGGTGTCGTCGTCGTCGTCGTCGTCGTCGTTGTCGTCGTCGTCGTCCGTCGTCGTCGTCCGCCGTCGTCCGTCGTCCGTCGTCGTCGTCGTCGTCGTCGTCGTCGTCGTCGTCGTCGTCGTCGCCGTCGTCGTCGTCGTCGTCGTCGTCGTCCTCCTCCGCCTCCTCCTCCTCCTCCTTCTCCTCCTCCTCCTCCTCCTCCTCCTCCTCCTCCTCCTCCTCCTCCTCCTCCTCCTCCCCCGCTATCCCATCTGGCGGGGGGGCCCGAGGACCCTGGGACCCATCCCATCTTGTGGGGGGGGGGGGCCGTGGGCCCAGAGCCCGCGATCGTATATCCATCCCCATCCCGATTCCTATCCCTATATCCCGATCCCTATATCCTCAGCTCCTCAGCCCTATATCCCTACCCCTTTCCCTATCCCGATCTCCCCTATCGTGCCTTCCCCATCATGGCCCTCCATCGTGACCCCCCATCGTGGCCCCCATTGTAACAGGGTGAAGCTGTCTAGGGCTTTGTGCCGCAAGGGTGTCATGCCAAGTTGCTACCCTCGAGCCTTTTTTCGGATGTCCCAGGAATGTGAGGTGACCACACGGTCGGGTGAGCCAATTGGTAGTCGAGATGGTCGCGCGGTTTTGGTACTTGGGTCTTTCTCCGACAACGTCTCGGGCGATTGGGGCCTCCAATGTCCCAAAACCGTGCGGTGACGGACTGTGTGGTGAGGCCGTTTGGTAGTTTCACCGCACGACCTGCCACCGCACCGTCTTGGGACCCTATTTCAGCACGTTCGTTCTATTTCTTGCTTGCCTTACCCTTCGGCCGAGTTGATCTCTCGGTCTCCTTTCCCGGGCGAACACTCGGGAACACTAGCCAATTATTTACGAAGGGACGTAAGAACCCCTGCGTACAAGCACTGTCTGTGGAACACTGGGAGGGGCTGCGTGATCAAAACGGGAGTCTACTCGGCTTCTGTTTCTCAAAATGGCCTCTGCCGATTTCTGGTTATGTTGCCTTTCGTATCTGCCGCTGGACGTCTGCGCGGACCTTTAGACAATCTCTCATCGTGCCGCTCTCTGTTGCTCCACAGGACGCGGGCGTGAAGCCGGGCGAGATCGACGAGGTGCTGCTTGTCGGGGGCATGACGCGCATGCCAAAGGCCCGCCAGCCGCCCCGAGCGGGCGGCCCGAGCTCCCAGGTGTCTCGGGGGCAGTGTCAAGAGGTGGGACTGCTGGGGGCCCCAAGCGGTGCGGTGACCATACCGTGTGGCCAGTCAGCGCGGGAGTGCAATCGTCATCCTCGCAGCCTGGTGGCCCTCGCAGCCTGCTGGCCCTCGCAATCCTCATCCTCGCCATCCAGTTGCAGCTACCGTAGGGCTCTGGGCGACCGCGCGGTTGTAGGATGCGGGTCGTTCTCGGAGGGCGTCTCGGGCGACCAGGGGCCTGCAGCGCGCGGTGCGGTCTCTGCGGTGCTCGTGATCGCTGCACGGGGTGCCATTGCGCTGCCTCGGGACTCCCAAGGCTGGGCCAGGGCAGGGGGAGCATCGGCCTCCAGTCGCCCACTCGTCGCCCACTGGTGCCTCGGCTCGGGCGACGACATCTAGACTTATGATGTTCCAACCTACTTTAGCCTTGACCACCAGAAAGAATTTCGAGCACCACCGAAAATACCGAAACTCCAGGGTTTTCACGTGTCGGGCCCTGGGAGACACTCGCCCGATACTGTTTCGACTCGCTTTCGGCACTCTTTCGACACTTTTCCGGGTGCTCGAAATTATTTCTGGGATGTGGTCCCGATGTGCGATGGGAGCAGCATACATCTACACATGTCCAATGCTTCCTGGCCAGGCCCATCCCGAGCCCAGGTGCTGTGCCTACGCCCCGCTGCTGGGCAGGCCAGGAGGGCGCGGCCTGCACCGCTGCTGGGCTTAGGATGGGTCTTGCCAGGGAGCAGTGGATGTGTGTATAGATTTGCGTCGCCCTATCGGCGCCACACTCGCGCCAGACGAAGGGGGGGGGGGTAGGGAAAGGGGGGTGTACAACATCTGCTGCACGCAGCTGGTTTCGGCCTCGCCGCTGCGCGCATCCCTCGACACATGGGCGCTTCCTGGCGCCAGGAGGCGTCAGGACAACCAGCTACGTGAGCTGATATTTAACCTTACCTTTTGCTATCCTAGCCTTCCCCCCCCCCCGAAGGAAGCATGCTGGCTCGCCATCGGGGCCCTGCATCGCCGAGCCATTGACGACGCCGGGCCGATGCCAAGGCGGTGCCCACCTTTCGTCCCCCCTCAGCGCCTTGGTCGCGCGCAGCGCGCGCGGCACGTGCGCGCGAATATGCTTGGGAGACGACCGAATTTGCCTTTCTCTGTTTGCCTGGGAGACGACTGAATTCGGGACGCCTCGCGGATCCCACCAGCCCGTCTAGACCTTGCTGCTCGCGGCCATCTTTCGGCGGCGAGCGAGGGGGGGAGGTGAGAAGGAGAAGGCCTTCTCGAAAGGCGGCGTGGCTTCTCAGAGCCCTCCAGCCTTCTGACAGGTCTTCTGTGTCTTCGGGGAAGGCCCAGGACATTTCTCAGAAGGCCTGGGGACTTCTGAGTCTTCTGAGAAGGCCTTCTTCTCTCAGGCGATCGCAAACATGGATCAAGGGGGCGTAGATTAGCGACGGGCCCCAATTCCACTGGAAATCGCGGATTTCTGGCGTTGGACGAGGCGGCACCGGCCGCATTCGCTAATCCATGTTTGCCCGCCCCCGATTCTCACTTCTCCCCTTGGGCTCGCCGCCGAATCTCTGACGCTGCTGTAAGCGGCCACGCGGATCTCAGCACCCGTGGCGCGACCGCTTTTCGGCATCTTCCCTGGTCTGCCCAGGCGCCTGCACGCCATTAATGGTTTCGTCTCGTGTGCCGATGATCAGGAGGGAAGATGCCGACAAAACTAATCGTCGATCCCTGGGAAAATATACGGAAATATGGGAAGTGCCGGGGAAGACGAGAAACAACAACACATGAAAACATTTGTGAAATCGTGGGATTTGTGCATATTTATTTGTGTGTCCCTTGGTCCCTTGAATGATTAGCAGGTCGCTCGTTTCACCCGCCCATTCAAATGATGCCCATGCCCATGCGAGCAACGACGAGGGGCAGCTCTTAATCCGAAGCTGGTGATCAGCATGAGCAGCGGACGTTCCGGAAGAGGGCCAGCTGCTGCAACAGCGGCTCTCTCCTCCTCTTCCCCCTCATTTTGGGCCTTCCTCCCTCCTCCTCCCTCCTCCTCTTCCTCACTCGTCCTCCTCAGTCCTCCTCCTCCCTTTTCTCCTCCGCCTCCTCCTTCTCCTCTTCATCCTCCTCCTCCTCTTTCTCCTCCTCCTGCTGGTGTCTCTCTGACTCATCAGTTGGCTCCCTCCTCCCCTCAGCACCCGCGCGCCGCGCAGCACTCGGCTCTGGCGCGGCAAGCTTGCCATTTCTCATTCTCATTCTTTCTCATTCTTTCTTCCCCACCCGTGCCCTCAGGTAGCGCAGTGCGGGCCGCACTTCATGTCAGAGCTGCCGTTCGGCCAGCTCGGCCTCGAAGCAGCGCTCAGCAGCGCCGCTCGCGGTGCCGCGGGCGCCGGGCCGCCAGCGGCGATGATCCCAGGGACTGTCCTCATCATGGATACGGTGACGAGCAAATTTGGATCATGTTTCCCCGCCAGCGAATTGAAAGACATATTCCTGCGTGCGAGGTTGTCCACGGCAGAGGAGCTAAGGGCACTTTCAGAGACTGCGTCCATCGCAGACATGGCCAATGAATTGTCGAAGTATTGGCATGACCTCCAGAATCCAGACGCACATTGCCCCCCAGGCGTCAGGGCAGCATTGTTGAAGGTTGTGAAGGCGATCTGCCCCGTTTCGGCGCCTGTGGCACCCGGGCGGCCAGGAGAGGCGTCAGCCCCAGCGGGTGTCCAGAACCAGTTGCGCCTATTGCAGGCGGTTTTGACGCTGAGCAGCGGGTCCGCGATGTCGGTCCTTGAGGAAGAGACCAAGGACGACCTTGGCCATCTCATCGAGGCGACAGGCCTCGGCGAGCCCGCGCTGCGCGCTTACCCCGCGACCAAGCAACTGAAGTTATGCGACGCCGCCGCGAAGCTCGGCAAGCCCCTGCCGCATGAGGACTCCATCGAGGGGCTCGAAAAGTCCAGGTCCTGGACGGAGGGCCGGGCCTTTGCGGACTGGGTCGTAGCCTTCATTCGCTACTCTTGGGCTGGCTTGCTGCGCAGTCGCATCACAGTCGCGTTGGCGTTGAATCGCATCGACAAGGTCGCGCGGCTGGCGGCGGACGCTGCCAGCCCGGCTTCGCAGGCTGAGAAGAACGCCATCGCCTACGACCAGCTGGTCAGGAGCACCGCTTGGGCTGCAGCCAAGCGCAAGGCCGACCCAGCGGCCTTTGCAACAACTATGTCCGGTGACAAGCAGGACTTGGTCACGCAGGCAAAGGAGGAAGCGAAGGATGTCAAGCTCCACGCCCCGGGCGCGAGCGCGAGGGCCCAGCGGAAGCCGGATGCGGTCCACTTCTGCTTCAGGCATTTCTCCGGCAAGTGCGACATGCGCGATCGCGGCAAGACGTGCGTCTTTCACCACGAATGCCCGTTCTGCGCCAAGACACAGGAGGGCTGCCTGGCGAACCACATCAAGCCGCTCGGCCTGGGGCTGATCAAGACCAGGGACAAGCGTGCCCTCGAGGAGCGCGCCGGCGGCAAGGGCGCAACCAAAAGCGGGCACCCGTGGTCGCGCGGACGCGGTGCAGAGGGCCGGGCCGACGGCGGGCGGGCGGAGCGCAGGCGCTACTTCTCCCGCGGCCGCGGGCTCGCGCCGGCCAAGCGCGAGTGCTCGGGGTGCCCAGCTGCCGGGGCCCCCGCTAGCGGCCGGGGCCCGCCCGGCGGCGGTTGGGAAGACGCCCGAGCACGCTGCCGCCGCTCCGCCTGCCGAGCCAGCAGACCACGCGGCGACGTTGGCGTGGGCTCAGTCAGCGCCGTTCGCGCTCCCGGAGCCAGGCTGCCATTGGGAGCAATCGCTCTGCGATGCTATGTCGCTCAGGGCCAAGCTTGGCGCGGGCTTGTCTGATTTCCAGCAGCAGCAGCAGTGGCGCAAGTTCGCCGGCTGGAAACAGCACTTCCAGGCCACCGGCGAGCAGGCGCAGCGGGCAGGCAGCGTGCCCGCGAGTCAGGCAGGTCTGCGGCCACCTGTAGGGTCCGCTCCTGAAGGCCGCCTTTAGAGCGGCCCGCCACGACGATGCCGGCTTTGTCGATGACCTACACGGCGGGTTCCCGGCGATCGGGTGCATCCCACCGAGCGGCACTGGTCGCCGCGCGCGAAGCAGCCCGCCGTCGAGCTCAGCGACCTCTTGCAGGCAGCCAAAGAGCGTCAAGGCGCTGGCCGCGTCTCCCTGGCAACTGCGCACCAGGGCGAGCTGTGGTCGGCGGTCGCCAGCGCGAGCTGTGGTGTCAGCTTGGCGATTTCGTCGACCAGCTATACTTCGGCGTCGAGCAGGACGGCGAAGTCCGCGGCTGCCAAGGATCTCGCGCTTCTGGCGTGGCTGCTTCCGCCCAGCTGAACGAGAATATGCACATGATGGGCATCGACGGCGTCACCGTGTTGGCCCGGGTAGGCGCGAGCGTCCACCCGCAGGAGCAGCTCAACTTGGCCAAAGTTGACTGGAAGAAGATGTTCCACCAGGCGGGCTTGCTTCCCGAGCATCGCCGGTTTTCGTCTCCTTCGTGCTCGACACGGACAAGGGCGAGTTGGTCGCAGTCATTCCCAATTGTATGACATCTGGCGGCCGCGCCCAGCCACAGCAGTGTTCGCGTATGCCGCGGGCAGTCGCGACGGTGGCCCGCCGTTTCTTCGGGCTGCTTTGCGACCGCCACGTAGACGACGTGGTCGGGTGCGCTCCCCAGAGCCTAGCCGCTGGCGAATTCCGACTGCTGTGCGACCTGCACGAGCTCTTTGGCTTCGAGGTCGCTGGGGCCGGGGGCCCGGGAGACAAGTTCCTCGAGCCGAGGCGCGGCGGCGTGCTTCTGGGGGCCGCCTTCCAGCTGCCACCGCCGCGCGGCATGGCGGACTCGTGGAGTGGTCGATCCCCGCGCGGAAGGCCACCGCATGCGCGGCCGAGTTGTCGCAGGCGCGAGACAAGTGCACCCCGGGCGCGGCGTCCAAGCTGGGGGGGCGCTTCACTTGGGCCTTCTCCTTGGTGTGGGGCAAGGCAGGTGGCATCTTCCTCCGGGCTATCTACGACCAAGCCCACGGGTCGACGTCGCGGACGGATCGCCGTCTACGGATGTCCGTCGACGGCCTGCGCGACGTGCTCAGCGCGCCGGGGCCCGGGCAGTTTTCCAGGCTGGTGCTGCGCCTGCCTCGATCGCGCCCGCACTGCGTTCTGATCGGAGACGCCAGAGGGCGCGGCGAGCCGTGCGGCGCTGAGGCGTTGGGGGCCATCTTCCTGGACGCGCGGCAGCCAGTCGCCGAGTTCTTCGTCGCGCCCGTGGGCTCGGCCCTCGAGCGCTTCCTGCCCCCCCTGGCGGGAGCAGCGCATCAACGAGGCCGAGACCGTCTGGGTCTGGCTTGCTTTTTGGACGTGGGGCCGCCATCTGGAAGGCGCAGACGTCGCCATCGTCGTGGACAGCTCCGCGGCGGAGGGCGTCATCCGCAAGGGCATGAGCGGATCGGTCACGCTATGCTGCCTGGGCGCAGAGGTGTGGCGGGAAGCCCGCCTGCGAGGCGTGTGCCTCTGGGTGGCCCGCATCCCGTCCGAGGCGAATCCGGCAGATCCGCTGAGCCGTTTGATCGTCCAGCCAGCTCTGGCACGCGGCTGGCGCCAGGTGTCCGCGGACGCGCTGGCGCAGTGGCATTTCGATCCCCGCCTGTGGGGCCGGTGACCGCCCGCGCGGGTTGTCATCTATGTGGGGCAGGGCTGTTCGCACCTTCCCCGTGGCCGTTTCTGGGGCTGGGCTTGCGCCTCCTCGGTCTCCTTTCTGGGGCGGGGCTTTCGGGCACCCCCAGTTCGTCGCAGGGCAAGGCATGCGCCTCCCTGTTCTTCCGCGCGGGGGCTGGGCCCGCGCACTTCCGTTCCGTCTTCCGAGGTTCGGCTTGCGCCGCTTCCATTTCTCATTCCCCGGCCGCGCCGTGGGCGAGGCCGCGCGCCCGACAAGCACCGAGCAGCGGCCCGGCACCAGCAATACGATTGTGAACACCTTTGATTCGCAGTGCATCTACATCGTCATTTTCATCGTCGTTGTCTTTGCCTTCGTTGTCATCGCCGTCTACTTCGTCCATCCTTCTCGCTCCCTTTCCTCACCTTGTTCGTGGAGTCCGGGGGCCCCGAGTGCGAGTCCGTTTTGCTCACGGGACTCGGCCAGGGCAGTGGCGCGACGGGCCGTGAGCCCACTGTGCAGTGAAAGCTGTCGATCGGGCCTGCTGCTGCCTGCTGCTGCCCGTTCCCTCCTGCCCCTCCCTTGTACCCTCTTCCTCCCCCCCCTGTTCCTGCCCTCCCCTCCCTTGCCTTCCTTCCCCTCTCCCTCCTCCGGGACGGGGGGCGAGAGGTCTCTCCGAGGCGGCGGGTTCGGCACCCGCGCTTGGCTCCATTGAACGTTCGTGAGGCCAGGGAAGTGCGGTTCCAGCGGAAGCGAAACTCATTCCCCAGACCTCTCGATCCCAAGATTCACCTTCGATGGCCAGTTGTGCCGGGCCTCGGGGAGTTCGTTCCGGGAGCCTGTCATCGTGCATGCGGCCAGCGATGAACGAAAGATTTGTAAACCAGAGCTTGGTTTTTGCCGACTCGGGCGGGCATGTCTGGGAGCGCGGATCCAGCGGATTGCCCTCCCTGGAGTTCTCGATCCCAAGTTTCATCTTCGATGGGGAGTCGTGCCGGGCTTCGGGGAGCTCGTTCCAGGTGTCTGTCATCGTGCATGCGGCCGGCGATGCACGGAAAATTTGTGAACCGGAGTTCGGTTTTTGCCGACTCGGGCGGTGTTGTCTGGGTGTGCGGATCCAGCGGTTCGCCTTCCCTGGAGTTCTCGATCCCAAGTTTCATCTTCGATGGGCAGTCGTGCCGGGCCTCGGGGAGCTCGTTCCAGGTGTCTGTCATCGTGCGTGCGGCCGGCAATGCACGGAAAATTTGTGAACCAGAGTTCGGTCTTTGCCGATTCTCGGGCGGTCACGGTTTCTGGGAGTGCGGATCCAGCGGTATGTTCCCGGAGCTCTCGATCCCTAAATTGATCTTCCTTTGTTGCCGACGGCCTTGCGTGCGGGCCTCGGTTACTTATCGTTCGGTTCGCTGCAATCCTGGCTCCAGGATTTCAGGATCTGCCGGTAGATCCCGGGAGAGGCGATGCGCCCGGCGGCTCCCGCCGATTTCCAGCAGCGCGCAGCTGCGGCGTCGGCGGCGCTCCGTCTCGCGAGACGGTCGATGGCTGCAAGCCTTCGAACTCCGTCAGTTGCTTCCCAGTCGGCGGGCAGCTGGCGCGCGCCAGTCCCCATTCTGGAGTTTAGCCCCGTCCAGGGCCAGCCGTTCGCGGTGTCCTGGGGGTGTTTGCATCTTGGCGCTCGTTCTGCGCTCGCTGCAGCGAAGTGGAACTCTTTGGAAGAGATCCGGGGTGCTGACCCCGGCGAGTTTGAGCGACGTATTGCTGCATCTCCATTGTTGGTCAAGTTGAGGCCTTGGCTGCTGCTGGTCAGAGGTCGCCCCGATGCAGATGCCTTACAAAACCTGGAGTCGGCGATCTCGCTCGCGCAGGTTGCGCCAGACGCCGTGTGCGAGTTTATCGGGGTCGATCCGGGCAAACGCCGGAGGACGTGTGTCAACGCCCCTCCGCGGGAACAGCTTGACATGCTACGTTCTGCCCAACAGGAGGGCTTCGATGTTCGTGCCATTATTGACGTACTGATGCTCAAGAAGATCGGGGCTTCTGTGGGCAGCTCGCTTATTAGATACATGTCGTCCGCAAGGACGGTTCAAGCCTTTTGTGAGCTCTTGAACTTACCGTTCCTGCCGACGAATCCAGCGACAGTGTACAAGTCTGCGGCACTCATAACCCATGAAGGGGCGCGCAAATCGATTCTGTCAGCTTGGCGGAAATTTCATCAGTTGGCAGGGTTCCATTGGTCCGTGGAACACTCCCCGGCGTTAGCGGACATCAGGGCTGGCACGCGGAAGCTGCAGCCGCCAGCTCCCCCCAGGCCGCGAAGCAGAAACAATCTGTTGAGGAAACTATTGGCCCACTGTGCTAACACTAGGAGTTTCTTCCGGCTACATGCTTGCGTGCGCCTTCTTGCTCAGAGTCCCGTCGGAACTCTTAGGACAGCTGAGGCCATGTCTGTTGAGTGTGGATAGGGGAACCGTGCGTTTCGGCCCCATCATACGTAAAGGTCAATATCATGCGCAGTCCACTCTTGAAACCAAGTGCGTCTGCGCCGCCGACCCTCTGCTATGTGTGCACATGTGGGTCTTGTGGCTACTCGCAGGCCGCCGTGACACGAACGCAGAAGTGTACCCGCCTGGGTACTACGCCAAGTTCCTCGCCGGCCTCCACGAGGACTTGGTGGCCGTAGGCACGCCGGCGGCAGAGGCATCGGGAATTGCTTCCCATGCCTTCCGCCACGGCGCTGCGATGGACATGCACGACACAGACGGGTTCGCAGCTGCGTGCGCCCGCGGGGGCTGGCGAAGTGGGGCAGTTACAGCGTACATCCCCGCTGCTGCCATTGAGTCGCGAGTCCTGGCCGAAGCGCTCTGCGCAGCTTCTGATCATGAGGGATCCTAACCTGGTGTTCTCCCGTTTCCATTGGTTTCCACTGGTGGCACTTTCCTGAGGTGTGCGCCAACGGAAAACAGTAGAAACAGGAGAGGGAGGCAAGGGACCAACTGCTGGTGTCTCTCTGACTCATCAGTTGGCTCCCTCCTCCCCTCAGCACCCGCGCGCCGCGCAACACTCGGCTCTGGCGCGGCAAGCTTGCCCGCCCGCCCGGCCCTGAAGAGGTCTTCGGTGGTGGCACCTTCCTGAGGTGTGCGCCGACGGAAAACAGGAGAAACAGGAGAAGGAGGCAGGGGACCAACTCCTCCTCCTTTTCCTCCTCCTCCTCCTCCTCCTCCTCCTCCTCCTCCCCCGCCTCCGCCTTTTCCTCCCCCCCCTTCTCCTCCTCCTCCTCCTCCTCCTCCTGCTCCTCCTCCTCCTCCTCTTCCTCCTTCTCCTCCTCACTCTTCATCCTCCTCGCCCTCTTCAATCTTCGTCGTCTTCATCCTCCTTACCCTCCTTCTCCTCCTTCTCTTCTCCGCTCCTCGCTCCTCCCTACTCCTCTTCTCCTCACGCCTCATTCCTCCATCCTCCCCTCCGCTTCCTTCCCTCCTCACTTACCCTCACCACGTCTTCTCCCCCTCTCCGTTTCCTCCTCGTCCTGGTCCTCCCCTCCCTCCTCGTTCGGGAGGGCCGCCAGTTTCCGAACCGGCCCTCCGAGCGGGGGAGCAGTGCAAGGAGGGTCTTTGGGAGCGGGTGTGGTGTTCCGGTGGACCTAAGGGCCCTTCGGAGGTTTGGGGTTGTCGAGGAGGAGGAGGAGGAGGAGGAGGAGGAGGAGGAGGAGGAGGAGGAGGAGGAGGAGGAGGAGGAGGAGGAGGAAGAGGACTAAGTGGGCTAAGTGCAAAGCGACCGAGGAGTCGCGCGGAAGAGTGGAGGCCACAGGCCGAATCGGAGGAGCTCGAGGGGGAGGGCGGCGCGGGCGGGTCCCGACCCAGGGCAGTCCTGGGTGCTGTAGCCGCTGTTGTCGTGGCCGAGGTCGGGCGCGCCTTGCGCAGGCGCACGCGCACCGCGCGCAACACGCGCGCACCTTCAACCGACGCAGGCGACGACGACGGGCCCCTCGCCTCGACACCATCATCCTCCTCCCCCTCAACAGCCTGCACGGCCTCCTCCTCAAAAAGTTCAGTTGCCTCCGCAGCCTCAGCTTCTTCTCCCTCGGGTGGGGGTCCAGCGGGCTGCGAGGGGCTCACACTGGCTGGGTCCTGCACCGCCGAAATGTGGCTCATCGCACTGGATCGGGCCGTCTCGGCCGCGTCACGGTGAAGTGCCTCGCGGACGGCCCGAGACGGGCCCTTGTGGGAAGGATGCAAACCTCTCAGCACTCGGCTCAACACCTCCTGACCCTTCGGCGATGGCTTAGGCGGGCAGGATTCCAAGAGATTCACATATCTGAAGGTGGCGTGTGAGCCATACACAGTGCACAATTTCACTCTCCACTTGGGTATCTCAACCAAGCGGTGTGAAGGGTGGGCAGACTGCCCGTTGAGCTCTCTCCCACCAGCCTCCAACACCACCGCCTCCCCCAGAAGCGACAGTTGCCTAGCGGCAGGGCTAGGTACAGGGGGCGGGCCAGGGCACTGGGTGAGAGCCGTCTCGTCCAATCTACAATCATCCACGAGCTGCACACATGTCGCACCGCCACTTCTCGCCGCAACGCACCAATTGGTGGGTAGAGGCCTTGAGACACAAGGCACGAGTGGACAAGGGAGCTTGCCGAGCGATTCCCACTCTCTCTCCCCGCAAAATCTTTTCGGGGCCAATGCTCTTAATAATTGCCTTCGCTCTAGCACGGACAAGGGCCGCTGCCGCATCCCACTGGTCTGTGCACGGAGTTGGATCACAGGCAGCGGTCCAATTCTTGGCAGCACCTCTGCCCGCCTATGCATCTGCCACAATATTACCGCATGCATAAAACGGGTTGGTGATGGCCTCAGGCTTCTCATCCTGATGGGACGGGGTCCAGACCAAGGCCACATCGCGCCAACGTTCTTGCTCCAAGGCCCTGCGCAGCCTGGCCCACAGGTCCTAGTTCTTGACGCGCCGGGACCAAGCTCCAGGTGGCCTCCGAACCCAACCTTGACGCCAACCACTGAGGAGAGGCTTATGGTCCGTCACAAACGTCAGAGGCCCCGAACTTTCTTCAACCGTAATACAACACGCGAGCAATTCAGCACGTAGAACCATCTGCCGTCTACCTTCGAGCGGGCCGAAGAGGCCAGAGTGGCCTCGCCACAGGCCAGCCTCGTCTGGGGTAAGCGCCGCGACTGACCAACCACATCGGCGCCTCCGAGGATCATCAGAAAAA